>RJWM01016998.1:0-44162 GCA_004363535.1 Dasyprocta punctata | reverse complement strand
CTTTAGATACACACAACATTTCTTTAATAATGATTCTCATTTCATTTTTTAGCTGAGAGAATATTTCTGATTTGAATTTCTCTATAGCTTCTTCAAGCTGTTTCTTTATTGCATTTTCTATCATTTCAGAAAGTCCATTTGTGTGACTCCCACTGTCTTCCATTTCAGTGTCTCTTGGGTTTGTTGTTTGTGGGCTGGGGAACTGAGAGTGCCTCTTGGTCTTTCGTTTTGTCATTTTCTTCTGGAATCTATGTAGCTCTGTGTCCTGTGAGGCTGGCTGGTGTTCCCCAGAGGTTCGCGCTGATTCTTGCGGCGTGCAGGATCGCGGGACCCGGTAGGCTGGGTCCCATGCGCAGCAAGGAAGGGCGGCCTCCTGGGGTGAGCGGTTGGAGCCTCCTCCTTCACTGGGTGGGGGCCAAGGCCTCCCGGTCCCAGCAAGCTAGGCGGGGCAGTGCGAGTGATGCAGACCCGACCCTGGCTCTGTCCGCAAGTTCAGCCCAACAGCTATGTCTGCGGGGCAAGCCCGGGCAGGTCCCAGGCCTATAGTGCCGGGAGCAACCCTGCTGGGCAGCAGGGTCTGCACCCGAGCTGTGGGATGGCACTTGCTCGAGCCGCTCCACTGAAGAATGCAGCTGGAGTGTGCTCTGCACTGTGGTGGGGGGCCCAAGCTCTCCAGGTGCCTGCAGCTATGTTGCTCAGTTCCCAGTGAGCAGCTCTGGGGTCCTGGGCTGATTTGGGCTGGGCTGTGTACCTCTGTGTCCTGCACAGCTGGCCAACGTTCCCCAGAGGTTCACGCTGATTCTTGCGGCATGCAGGATCGTGAGACCCCTATAATAATTCAATAATAGAACCTGGTTGCTGCTACCAACGCCTCCTTACAAGTCATTTTTAATGCACAAGGTACTGTATATGAAATTTCCTGTTGTTCCCTGATGGGGTACATTTTCATCTATGAGGCATATGACAATAAATCATATGCAAATATAACCTCATGTCTCATTAAATAAAAAATAAAAGGACAATGAATTTTAGGTTATTTCTGGACTCAAGTTAAATTACAGAGATCTAAATGTTGGTTAACATGTTTTAACTTACAAGTCAAGGAGGTATATAAATCCTGCTGCAGGGGCACTGGTTATTACATCCTTCTTCTCCTTGATTGTAGTTAGCCATTCAGAAGCTCAGAAATTAGTGTTCAGAAATTAATTTCTAGAGCTGACTCTACTACTAAAGGTAGTATGGCTCAACAAATTTCTATAAATGCTCTTTCTAACGTGGGTTTAGGTGACATAATTTCTAGGTTGCACATTAACTGGGCAAGTAGCCATTTGTGCTGTTGATAACACTACTTCCTATACATGGGAAAATCCTCTAGGGAATCAAAAAACTCAAGTATAGTAAAAAAATGCCACTTGGACTCAGGAAGTCTCAATACAACTGACTTTTTGATCAGGTCAGTTGACTGTCTTTAGGATGATGTTTGGAGTGTTTGGCTGATATTGAAACTGGTTTTGTTTTATTATTCTGATCATTTTGCATTATAATACTTAAACTTCGTTCTTGTAGCCTGTTCTTTGTAAAGGTGACCCTTTGGATAGGATAAGGTTAGCCAATGCTTCCAAATGATTGTTCATCTTTTTTATATTAAGAGGATGAAACTTGACACAATCTCAAATGGAATTTCCCTGAAAAATCTTTTGCTTCTGGTATTTGGTGTTCATGTGTGGCCCAGGTTCCTGACATTGGCTCCTGCACATTTCACTGACATGAGGCTACACTAACAACCTGGCCAGGTCCTTCTTGACACTGAAGAACAACAAAGACCCCACTCTAAGATATGGGATCAGTGATGTTTTCAAAGAAAACTCCTAATCTAAACAGAGATATGTGAAAATAGAGCACACAGATAAATATAGTTATAGTCACCAAAAACAAAGCCAAAAGATCATGAGCGATTGGGGAAATGGTCAGATCAGAGAGATTTTCCCAGAGTAAATCTAGAGTAATTCAGCAAACAACAGCCTTTTCAATAATGTATGTTTTTTTCTACTTTGCGGTCTTTTAGCCGGACTAACATTTTCTTTAGACTAGCTTTGCATCGTAACTTCTGCCACTCAAAAATCAGGATTTATCACTTCTTCACATCATTAAAATATTAGTAACCATTTTTTCATAAATTGCAGAGATTCCTGTCTTAAGGAAACCGTCAGCCTTTCCTTTATTCTCTGGGCACACCAGATGTTACATAAGGTGTACATGTATTCCTGAGTTACAATCATATTCTTTATTCCAAAATAAAGTTTTCTTTGTCCTTGATTAGTCTTCATATTTGCCTTTGACTTTTGTCTAGCATATGGTGGGTGAAGCAGGAAAGCCTGTCTGTGTGTGAGAGGGAATATTTGTAGTACTTAAGTGTAAGTGTGTCAGTGAAAATGAGTGTCTGTGTGTAATGCTGTGTGACCTTGGGAGGTTTTTGTGGCAATAAAGATGCTGTGTAGCAACCAATACACAATATGATTTTAAAAAAAAAATTTAAAAATGGCTAAAAACTTCACAATAATTTTCCATCACAGCTAAACATTAATTATAATTCTGCTGCAAAAATATCCCAACTCTGTATATCTAGAGCTTGAGACTCAGCCTCTCCTTTTCCCCACATTAAAAGCCAAATATTAAATATACAAAACCACGCAAAATTAGAGATGATTGGCAAGCGATTCATTGGTTTCATGGAAAAGAAGAGGTTCATTCTCATTCTCACTCTAGAAAATCTGCATTATCTGTCTGAAGTTTGAGGATGGGGTGACCAAGAGGCAAGCCTGATAGTATGCTGTGGAAAGGTTCTGGAACTCTGGTAAACTTTCCAGCAACTGAGCAGCTGGTTCATACACATCTGCAGGACATTAATATTCGAGTAAACACATGGCTTTTATCACACCTTCGCTTTTGTTTTTCTCTCCTTTGAAATCTTCGCCTGTGTGAAGAAGACAGGAGACATGGCTTGATCTAAGTACCACCATAAGTTGAAGGCATGCATCACTTAGAGAGCATGGGATAACAGCATCAATTATTCACAGCATAAAATATAAGGTATTAATATTTTATCTCATGTCAGGAACCACATGGCTCCATAAAAGGCAGATGCTCAGATGAGTTTCATAGGTAATTGAAGAGATCCTGCAGGATGCTCAGTGCAGTGTGGTAAACATGCAATTTCATTTAAACACAAAACACACACAAACCAGAGGCACTTGAATCAGATTTACAAAGGTAATTTTTTGAAAATGATTCACAGTAGAGTCTGTTTGAAAGATACTCAATGCGTAGACTTTCTTTTTAGGCTTGATGGCACAGTGCTTTAAAGGAAGCCGTAGGATAGAGAAGACTTTATAAGGACACTGGTGGGAAGGGAGACAAGCTCCCAACCCCCACTCCAGGCTAGACAGAAATACCAGCTCTGAAGCAGTGCCAGTACACTTTAGAAGACCCTGCGTGTTCAAAGGCAGAAAAAATATTAATGATGAATTAAATTGAGTTAAAATATAATAAATTTATGGAAACAAAAGTTAATATTTGCTCCTTTGTTTAGAATGTTTAATCTTTTTCTTTATTGATTTTGCTTTTTGTATTTTTGAAACAATCTGTTTATGGTACCATTACAACCATATTTTTATATCATTTCTAATATTTCCTGAAGTTCTTTAAAGATAAATTTTTTGATCTGTCAGTGATTTTTTGTATAAATGAACTTATGATCAATTTTATTTGTTCTCTAAATGTGTTGTTAAATGCTTCCACACTATTCTTGGGCTAACTACTCTTTTTCTAGGGGCCTGAAAGGCTGTGTATATTTTATTTCATTTTGTTTTATTTTGTTTTGCTTTATTTCTTTGAGTGGCTGACAGGTAATGTGTGGCTTTCTTTGCTAGAAAGCACCCTGCCCACCGACCTCAGTATGGAATTCTCTTTAGGGTTTAACTCCAGATGCCTCCTTCTGAAACTGAAACTTTGGCATTAACTGAATTTCCAAATGCATATGAACTTTTCTTATGGACTCTGTTTTCTGTACTAGTCTACTTAATTTGTATCAATATCAAGTTCCTTTAATTGTTTAAAGTTTAAAAATATTTGAACTGACTTCCTCATTTTTACACTTATTTGTAAATATTAGCCAGCCTCTTACATTATTTTTTAAAAAAATTCCATGAAAAGTCCTGTTGGGATTTGACTAATAATATTTAGGATGCATAGAAGAAGGTGGGGAAGAATAGAGTCTTTATATGTCATTCTTGGACTTAGATTTTCTCTTTTATTAGCTTTCCTTTTATGAGTACCTAGTTAGATGAACATATTTAATTTTGCTCTCGTATTTTAAGATTAAAAAACTATATATTTTATAATACACCTTAAATTTTTGCAATTAAAATAATTTCCTTGTGCTTGGCTTTTTATTTTTTGTTTTGTCATAGGTCTACACAGCACAACTAAGGTAAGAATATTTTAATCTAAGTATTCATTAAGTTAATCAGCATTTACGATTTCCTAGGAAGAACTAAAAATCCTACCATGACTTGAAAAAGTATTTTTGTTTCCACTGAAAAGTTCCTCCTTTGTTATTATGGATGTTTATCATTGCGCTTGTAGCAAATCTTAGTTTTCCTCTAACTGATGTTATGTGATAAATTAATGTAAACAGAGCACAAAATAAAGTTATTTTTTTCTTTGATATTGGTGATTGAACTCACAACCTCCCATCTGCCAGGCAGGTGCTTAGGCCATGGAGCTAAATCCCCAACCCTATTTTTTGAGACAAGGTCTCACTTTGTAGCACAGGGTGGTCTCGAACTCACAACAATCTTCCTGCCTCAGTCTCCTGAGTGCTAGATTAAAGGCATGTGCCAACATGCCTGGCAAATGAAAGTTGTTTTATACTGCTTTTGAACTCCTATTTGGAGTTAAAAACAATGGACAGAACGTTCAAATAATTCATTCAACAAATATTAATTAATCAACTGTCCTGTATCAGGAAAGATTTAATCTTTCAAGAATGTAACAGAGAAGGCAAACAAAATCTTTACACATTATGGACACTATGTTTTTCAGAGTCAGAGATAAATTAACTATAAACTAAATATTAAACAACTGTCAGTTAGCTATGATTATAAAGTTTTAAGAGCAAATACAAAGCAGAGTAACAGGACAGAGCAGGAAGACAGGAACAGAAATTGAGACAACATTCAGAGGTACTACACACAAACATCTGAAAAGCATGTTTATACTTCAGCCAGGTAAAAATACCAAAGATGACAAATAATAAAAATACAATGCATATTTGAATAAGAAAAACACAAAGTCCTTGGAGAAAGTGTTAAACTCCTCAAAACTGCTTTTGTAAAATAATTTCCAATAAGCTAATATTAAGTAAAAAAAAAAAAGCAATGGAATTCTGACATGTCATGGCTTTATGAAAACTACAATAACACCAGCAATAATTACTACCTGCTGAGTTCTAATATTTAAAATTTACAATTACAGTATAATTACAGAACAAATTCTATTAAATATAAGGACGTTAAACAATGTGTATATATATACATATATATATAGTTGCATTTGTCAAAGTAAAATCTAAATTATTAAATACTTTTTATTATTCTATTCAACATGCTGATTATTTTACTTAAAATGTATAGCAAATTAATAACATTTCCCATACTACTTAGACTGGTGTTGTTAACCAATCTTTTGTCCTTATTTTGTAAGTACTACCAATGGGTAAGGCAGTTTGACCAATCAACTCCACCGTTAGTAGGAGCTGTGACTGTATCACATCATTTCAAAATTTCTCTTTCCAGTCTTTGCAATTAACCTATAAGAGTTTCTTCTTCAGGTGTGTATCTCTTTGCCTTAGCAGGGGCTTTCTATGAATTTGTCTGCACACCATTGCATCAAATTGATATTTATTCTTATTTAAAATGATATTGTTCACATTTTTTAGAGGCAGCATCTGCTCTAATCTTTCTGGAGATATCATTTTTCAGAAGTTTTATTCTCTATTGCACATAAATATTTCACATCAGAAGCAGCATTGAATGAGAAAGTTGGGAATTGAATCTGGGCCTATATTTTTTCTTTATCTCTAAGAAGCTATAGACATTTGGGGTAGCTGCTGTATGAGTCAAACTCTACCCAAAGAAAATTACATATTGGCCATAAATAATAAAGATCAACTTTTTACAGGGAATGAAATTCATTTGTGGTGAAACAGGGTGAGAGATCAAGACCTAGAAAACAAGAGGCCCACAGTAGTATTTATAGGAAAGGGATCTCTATTCTTGCTTGGTAGGTAGAGGAAGGTGGCATTGCCACAAGAGTCTATACAATAACCTGACAGCAAGAAGCAAGAGGGATAGATATGCTGAGAAATGACCTTCACCTTGGACACTCAGCAGTCTGAATAGTCAGCAGCTACCAGACACCTGACTTGAAGCAAAAAGAGTGAAGATGGAAACATTCTTGCATTTCTTTTATCATGATTCTCATGCTATTTTTAGTGCCTCTGTTGGGAAAATCCCTCTTGAGAGAGATTTGGTGTAGATCCTTGGGGAATATGACCTGTCTTTAGGATCACAAGAGTTCTCATTAGCCTTTGACATGGGGAATGAACATACTCAACTCATGCTAACTAAAAACCAACACCTCCGCCTATGGCTGTGGAATGCTTCCTTTGCTCACAAACACCTCATCACCACACCACACTGATGGCTAATGGATCCCAACAAAGACTACTGATAACAGAACTGAAAGTGTCAGCCCCTATTGAAAGAATTTCTAGAAAAGTCTCAAAACAATAGGGGGAACCCCAGCAGGAGCATGGGGAGAATCCTAGCCACTGACACCCAAACTGTGAAAGACAATAAGCACATCCATATTCTGAGCCAGATAAATATAAAATCTCATACTAAATACTTGATTATGTGTGTTGATTCTATTCAATGCACCATGTCTGACTTGGAAAGAAAAGAGCATTTCAAGAGGTACTAAAAGCAAAAAAAAAAAAAAAAAAAAAAAAAAAAAAAAAAAAAAAAAAAAAAAAAAAAAAAAAAAAAAAAAAAAAAAAAAAAAAAAAAAAAAAAAAAAAAAAAAAAAAAAAAAAAAAAAAAAAGTAAAAAATAATAATAATAGTAAGTGAATAAACCTGAGGTGAAAAGCAAGTGTAGTAATTATACTGAGATGCAGTGAAGATTTTGAAATTATGAGAATAAGAATTTTAAATCACAAATCATTAATGAGTTGAAGGATTCAGGCAATAGTCACATGAAAAGATACTGAATGACATAGTAGGGAATTACAAATGAATATAGTGAAAAAAATATTGCATACCTTCCGGAATTGTTAGAATTCAAAATACTGACCATACCATGTGCTCCTACAGACTTGGGTCAAAAGTAAACCCTCACTGTTTGTTGGTAGGATTACATATAAGTCAACATTCCTGGTTTTGAGGTACAATACCTGACAGCCACAATTTAAAGGTGGAGAGATTTAATTTAGCTTATATCTTGAAGAGGTCTACTGGCTCTGAGGGAGAAACAGCATTGTGGAAGGGCATGGTGGGGCATAGTTCATGGTAGCTGGGAAGCAAAGCAAAAAGACCTTATGCAAGTAGTGGGAAACATGAAACATAGGTACTAAGGCCTGATCTCCATGATCTACTCAGACGCACACAGAAGCATGTATTACTAATCATCTGAGCCACTCATGCTGATCTAACTGACAATCCATCATAACTGTTAGAGTATAAATGAAGTAGTTTGAAACTTTCTTAATATCTTCTTCCTAAATAATAACATAAAATCCTACAATAATGCTTCTGAAAATATAATCAAGTGAGTTGAAAAAGAATACTCACATAAAATCTTACTATGAATATTAACAATTTTATTCAGATTTTCAAAGATTAAAAACAACAAAGTGCTAAATGGATAAACTAACATTTGTGCATTTATTCATTGAGCTATTATTCAGCAATAAAAAGAAACCACTGTAATCAGTTCATTTTAATAATATAATTTAATACATGTATATATGATTTTGCTGATAACAGAACTGAAAGTCTCAAGAATTTCTGGAAGACTCTCAAAATAATGGGAGGAACAAAATCAAGAACATAGGGAGAATTCTAGCCACTGACACCCACAGTATAGGAGACAAAAGTACATCCTGAGTCAGGTAAACATAAAATCTCTTGCTAACTGCTTGACTATTTCTGTTGATTTTCCTCAGCATATCATGTCTGATATATTTCATGATGAATTAAAATCTGTCTCTCCATCTGCTAAATTAAAGCTTGACCGTGTCATGTGACATGCCCAATAATTTATTAATAATTATCAAAAACCCAGAGATTTGATATGGACTTGTGAATTACTTTTTCTATCACAGCAAATTAATTGGCCAAGACAAGGAAACTAGTCTAGTCTAATTCAGGAAAGATTACAAGATCAGTGATAAGCTATCCCAGCTCAGGGATCCTGGACCAACCCACTCCCAAGCTAACAGAGACACCAAAATATACTTCAAGTGAAACAAGCAGGAAAATCAACCTGCTAAGCACAACCTCCACTGATAATCTACAGATGTATTTGTAATTGAAATGATTGTGGGTAAATCTAGACATTTGGGTGATTTGTCATATAGGAATTAGTAACCAATACGTTCACACAATGAGTTTTGATCACAGATCTTGTAGTGTTTGTGATCTTGAGGAAGTAACTTCACAATATGTTCCAGTATTTTGTTTGGTTTGGTTTGATTTAGCTTTGGTGTTTTTTTTTTTTTTCCTTTGGTTTGTTTTTCTTTGTTTTGTGGAAAAGCAAGTTAGAATTTATTTTAAGTAGAAACTTATACAGTTACATTTACTGTGGATGTTACTCCACAATACAATGTAATTTATTCCTCATATCAAACATATTGACGCTGTTTAAATTCACTTAAAAATATGTTCATTGACATATATGGACTAGTTCTAAATTGATATTCATCTTTAAAAACAAAATCAAACAATTCAAAAAAAAGGATAGAAACTATACAGAATTTCAAAACATATAGTAGGAAATTAACACTACTTAGTATATTGCACATTGTTAGTTTAGAAGTAGTTGTTCAGATTACAAGATTTAGGCATTAAAAATAATCAAACAGTCAAACAAAGAAAGCTCAAACTATTCTTTTTAATGAACTTATAGAGATTAGTAGTATAGTTACCTATCTTGTGTATAAATATACATATATATGTATACCTATATACATATAATCTCTTCCTTTCTTCTTTTCCTCCTTTTCTCAAAGTGCTCAAAAGGAAAGAACAATTAGCTTTAGTTTTGTTTTCAAATGAAAATTAAAATAGAAGTGGAGAGAGCTGAGGGAAGCCTCCCTCATTCCTAGTTTCATTCAAACTCTGAAATTCCAAGATTATGCAGAAGTTAAGTTTGATTTTTTTTTCTTATTTTTCTTGTCAAGATATTCAAAGACGTTTTTCGTGTCCCTAAAATAAAATCTAACTTGGAGGAATCTATCTATCTATCTATCCCCTTATATCATGCTGAACTCCTTTAAATGAAACTGATATAGGGGAACAAATCTCCCAACTTACTAAATGTCTGGTACGAGTTCCTGTTCTCTAAAGTCAAAGAATGAATTTTAGGAACAATGGAGGTTAAGAGCAGAATATATTTATTGAAAGATAGAAAGCTTCTGTCTGAGAGAGACAGAAGGGTCCTAAGTGGGTTGCCAAAGACTTTGTCTTTTCTATGGACTTTAATAGAGTAAAACCACCAAGTGAGGCAGGTCTAAAATGAGGAAAACACGAAAACTTGCAAAGCAGATGTACGTGAGTTGGGACAGAATTATGGTCAACCAGTAAGATTAATTGCTCGGGTAAAACTGATTAAATCAGGGACAAATGGGGAAGCCAGTCACATAAAAAGCAGGCATTAATACAAAGCAGTGACTCTTCCTGCAGGGGGTTGGGATGGTGACTCCTGGCTTCCTCAGGGTGATAGAGACCTAGAATATCAATTCCTAATGCTTGTCCTTAGGAAGTATGTGAGTACATTTGATTTATCTTTTTTCTTGAGGTCAGACCCACAATAGAGGTGTCTGTCTCCCCCACAGTAGCAAGGTATCTCATCTTGAGACCGCCTCCTTCGGGGCCTTATCCCTGTCCTATATGACTAACTCAGCTGCCTATAACGAAAATGATCTCCAAATATTGACATTTAAAAACTTACAAGAAGTTCAAAGAATGATCAAAGGGCACAGGGGTATCAACGCTGACGGAGTCTGTTTCTAATGTCATCACTGAGCTTACTGCAAAAAGGACTTTTATAAAAGTCTGAGCGATTGAAATATGAATACCAGTCCTACATCACTATCATCTGCAGGAAATAACAGAGTATGCTTTGTCTGTATTGAAGGATACATATAAACATGTGAGAATGTCTTCCTATGAATAGCATTCAGGCAGACAAATAACGATCATGAAGCAGTATTTCTCAGTCATTAAAGTAGTAAAAATAGAGAAGGAAACATTCCAGTGTGCAGAGCAATTGTGTATCAATAGAGCATTTTAAAATTCAGTACAAAACAAGACCTAGAAAACACTGAAATTCAATTGACAATATATAGATTCATAATTTAATGTCCAGTGAATATGCTTTTATAATGGTTAAAAAGGCATTTACATGCAATAGTGTAAATGGAAAGATGAAAATTAGTTGTGCAATTTTCAACAAAAGCAGGAGCCAATTAAAAAGGAAAGATAAAATTAACACAAAATTTATAGTAATGGTCAATTTGGGATGCAGAACAGGTGGAAGAATATCATACAGGGAAATTCAGTTTTTATATATCATGGTAGTTTTGATGGTGTTTACTATTAACAGAGTACAAAGAATATACAGCATCAAGTAGACCAATGGAGAGAGTATCATGTATCAAAGTTTATAACTAATCCATGTCTATGAATCTTCTGATCTTAATTCCACAAGAAAAAAATAGTGAATGATATAAAACTATGTAGACTCCTAATTAGTAGTAGAAAATATATGGAAGTGTATATTGAGGAGTACTATGATATTATGTAATAATCAACAGTGTCGGAGGTCGGGAGAAGAGCTCTATGAGCCTGGACCTTTTCTTCCTTGGCTCCCAGATACTCTCTGGATCCTGAGATAAGTGGAGTACTTTGGAATGAATGAAGCCATTGATTTCAGTTACTTCATACTGTATTGTCTATCTTCATATATTTGATATTTATTCTTCCTTTGCCACTATACTGTGACTGGCTTATGATTGGTAAGTAGTAATAGGTAACCCTTAGTGAATATTTACAAGCACTCACTTTTGGTAGGATCATCGAAACATCACAGTTACTCCTTTTTTATCTGTACTTTATAGATGAGAAAAAGACTCACAGTAGCTAAATAAATGTCTGAAGTAACATTGCTGAGGAGCAACAGAGGAATGACACACCAGGCAGTGGGCTATAGAGAACAGAGTCCTAACCACATCATCCTCTTTCCTTTGGTGCCACAGGTCCTTAGTAAATATTGAATTGTGAAGAAAAGAAACCAGAGTCTGCCATGTACTGATTCAATGGGAAACAATTTGCTTCTGATAGGCTGTATTTATAGTCCCCAGGTCTCTCCAGATGAACTCCAACTCCTTACTTGTCTCTTTCCTTTGAGATTCCAGCAGCATCTTAGCAATAGTCACACACAGAGGATAGAATACTGTCTCGGAGTATTTTTGGAACAAGTGAATAGCTTTAGGAATGTCTGTTTCCAGGGACCAGTATTTGAGACTGCAGTGGTCTTAGTAAGAAAGTGACTTTCCAGTAAGTAAGTAAATGTGCTGTTCCTTTAAGGATATCAACAGACATTGTCCTTGGGGCTTAGATGACCTGAAGCTATTAGCTCTCAGAGTCTGTGCCAGAATATTTCCATCAATAGAAAAATCTCCAGCAACCCATGTTCTTACATAGAAATATATACCCAAGAGGAAATGAACCACAGCATCTAGGATTGCATAGTATCTAAGAACATAAAGTGTCATTACAGACATTGAAAAATGCAACCCTCTTCACCTGCCCCAGAGATAGGTGCTGAAGTGTTGGATACCCCAGCCCTCCGGAGCAGGCCAAGAAGTCTATAACTGCTTCAGATATATATGTCATAAGAAAGAATATATAAAGGATGCTAGAAGGGTTACAAGCAGACACAGCCTAGCAACTCCAATGACTGACAATGTACATTTAAGTAAATTACTTAGCCTCTTAGAAACTCAGTTGAGTAGTGCTTAAACTGAGAACCTCAGGAGTTTTTTAAACCAAGTAAGATGAAATGAGCAGTTTACTTCTCTCCTCTTCGAAAAAAGTTCTGGAGCAGTCACCTACAACCTCTTTATATGCATAACAAGGCATTTGTGGAAAAGATGGCATGAGTCTAGCCATCTCCTGAATGAAGAGAACAAACAAAATCTTTGTAAATGTATATTTAAGAAGGAAAATGGCAAAAAATCCATATTTTACATTTATAAATGCTTTTGTGTATAATGCTTATGTGTAAGTACATATGTATATATATATATATATATATATATATATATAAAATCACAAACACAAAATTACAGTATGTAATGTTGCTTTGGGGAAAAACATGAGTTTTGCATGGGTTTTAGAGTTAGGCATGAATTGAAATCATGACCATGATTTTTGTGGTGTCTGGTGGTCAGGTTAATTAATTGCTGTGCTCTTAAGGTTGCCTCCCAGGTCAAATGAGATAATTTCAGTGATGGGGTACGTAATTCCAGTGTCACAGTAGATTAAATTAATGCAGATTCCTTTCTTCATGCCCTTAACCCTTAGTACAGTTGGCTGGTGTGGTAGTCATTCAGGATTTTTGATGCCTTTAGTCAGTTCTGTGTAAAAACTGTGGAAGGAGTAGAGATTGAAATGAGTGAAGTAGGTTGGAACCTTGAAGTAACAGTTCCAAGACTCCTGGAATGCATTGTTAAAGATTAGGGCAGAACTGCAGAGGCGACTGCTGAGTGGAATCAACAGTACAATATTTTCAAGATTTTTGCTTTGGTCATTGTGTTCCTCGTGCCCTCCAATAATTTTTCTGCCCAATAAGATTGCTTAAAGTAGGTGGACATGTGTCACAGCCATTCCTTTCTGTCCCCATCCTCTGACAAAACCTCCTGGACAAATGTTGCATCTTCTACATCTTTGTTCTGGCATCCTCAAATTGCAAATAAATAGTCACAGAGGCTTCAATGAGGAGCTGCTTTCCCTGAGTCTTTCCATGGTAATGAATCTCCAGGAAGTAGTTTCTCTGGGCTTCTCAGTGATCTGACAGAATCTTGCATCTGAGTAATCTGTCATCTTCTGTCATGCTCTGTGCCACCACAATTGCACACTGTATTACAGACCTAGCCTCACTGCAAGTCCTGCTTGACCAATCAGTCTCCACAGCTGACTTCATCCTTCCACTGAACCCAAAAAAGATAATTGTGAGTTGAAAGAGCCTCTTCGTATAAACTCATATAAACCCTAACATGGACAAATCTTCAGATAGACTTGTGGCTTCCCCCTGATTTAAGGGATGTGCAACTTATATATGCAGTAAATGATACTACATTGGTCATTACAGTGATGATGATCATGCTACCTTTACAAGTAGACAATACTTATTATTTCATATTCTGCTGTACTTATCAACACATGGGGCATGTATTTTAGGATTAAATGTATACATTCTTCATATACATATGAAAACTTCTAAAAAAAATCTTTTCTAAATCCAAAGTCTTTTCTATTTACCATGAAGGAACCCTTCTTCCTACTTTAATCCTTTAAGATGCACCTAGATTTCACCAGAACATGAATCACCCCACTTTTCTTATCTCTGATTTTCTTCCTTTCTCAGAGGATCCTTCTTTCTTCACCTATTATCTTCACTCTACATTGCCACCATTTTCAACTTCAGTTGTTGAAGCCTGATTGACCAATCTCACAAGTGGGGCATCAGAGATTCACAACACTCTTCTCATTCTCTGCCAACTACAGAGTTGACTTACATAGATCCTAAGACACAATAAAACTTGGCTCCTGGAGGACTAGAAAAAACAGATTGGCATTGATGTATTCAATAATTTATATTTGATATCAAGCATTTAGCAGTTAAACATACATGTATGTGTACAAAATAAATTTAGACACACAAAAATAACTGGAACTTTAAAAATTATCTTAATCTATTCCTATTGATGCTTGTCTTGGCTCACAGTTCTCCAAACCACATGACACATCATCCTAGTCCTACTTAGCACCTCCAATAATGTATTGCCTATTTCCTTGGCCACATTTTGTTTCCTTTATAAGTATTCCCTCCTAGAATGTTCTTCATCAGAAAATACTATGGATTATCGATTTATGTTTCCTCCAACTTCTTGTCTTTGATATTCATGATACTTGACCTTACAGATTTAGTTCATTATACGTGACCACTTTTGGGATTTTGTAGGGAGCCCTGAAATTCATCAGATAAAGAGCCCACCATTCCAGCAATGTGCTTTTATTCAGGTGTTTTAATCATATGTTTACTGCTGGGCACTATAATGTAGAACAGAATTCTAGATATCAATTAAACTTTTATCTGGAGAGGGTAATATTTTAGATATAGGGAGAGACTGATAAAAAAGTAAAGTATGCTACATTAGTATAGATTGTACTGTTAAGAAAGTAAACAAAAAGCATTGTAGGAAAAAATAGAAATCAGTTCATTTCCAAGTATTGAAACCTTTGATATGCTTAAGGAGGAAACACCCTGGAAGCCAGAATGTCTAACCTCAGGTTAAGTAGAAAAGAAAGAAATTAACCAAAGCAGCACCACATAAACACCACAAAGTACTCTTGTGTCTGGATTATAAAATGCTTTTATTTGTCCCTTTTCTATCAATAATCTAATAGGTAAATGATGTGTGGTGTGTGTGTGTGCGAGTATGTGGTGGAGACAGAGAATTTTAGGGCACAGGACAACTCATAAATAGAAAGAATGTAAAGAAATATGAGTTGTAATTTTCACACTCAAGTCTCCTCCACAATTGGCCAAAGTGTTCTATTTCTGAGTGACAAAGGTGCCCACGACCATCTGTCAACTATTGCATCCTCCAATACTTATATGACTAGTTTAAATTAAGCCCAGTCTCCAAAGTCATGTTGTACTTCTGAAACATGTTATATTGCTTACATAATTTTTTCCCCAAATTACTTCCTGTGTTGTCAATTTAAAAGGAAGCAGCAAAGAAAGTAGGTTCTGCTCCTTCTGTGCCTAGGAAAGAGTAGAGTAGTTCAGTTCCTTCAGAAAATGACAGATCTGAGTTCAAATTTTCTCTTTGTTGCCCTTTGCCTCTCTGATCTTGTTTAAATCACTTAACTACTCTGAGTTTGACTTTCATTAAAAGCCTGAGATTTGCCTTAAAACTGGGTGGTGTCTTCCCAACAATAATGAGCTCATGCATCTGGAAAAGCAGTGTGGTCAAGGACATATTTTCAAAGCATCATTCTAGCACAAGTCTGTCTTGGCTAGGGGCAGGAGCTCATTGTCAAGAGAGATTGTAGGTAAGATTCAGAGACTGTTTCAGTTTTCTGTGGATAATCTGTATAGAAAGTTTGCATTTTCTGACCAGGCTACTTGACTTATATAGCACAGAAGCAAATGTAAGCAGTTTTGCCTGTATGCAAAAGGTAGAGTCAGCTCAACACTGGAGGTCATAAGTAACTATTACTTAGATGATGAATAGAAGTATTATGAGTAAGGAAAGAAGATGAAGTATTCTATGAAGAAGACAAAGAGAAAAGAAAACTTCAAAAGCACAGAATTATATACCTTATTAGGAGACAGTGCAATTATTTTAGCAAGGTTGACATTCACAGGACGGAGAAAATATGTTGTGGAGTTGGAGAAGGTTAAATGCAGATAGCAATAAACCTGGCAGTGTGAAATGAGATTAAGGTCACACAACAAAGGTTTTAATTTTGATTTACACTTTATTTATTTTCAAAGTAGATCAATATACCAAAAAACCTTCAAGCTACAGTCTCCTAAAAGGAACTTTAGCTACTAGGCTCAACATGTACCAGTATCATCTTCAAATTCCAGAGCACAGATTTTACTGTAGTCTTTTCTTCATCTTGCTCAGGTTGCAAACACCTGCTTTTCCCCCAACTTTCAGACCTGTTTCTTTCCATGTTCCCTAAGATCTTAGTTTTAACTCCTCAGACCTCCTTCCTGGCATATTTCTCCCTACAAAGACTTGGTGTTTAGTGAGTCTGCAATTCCATTTGTCTCAAAGGCAGCTTTTCCATGACACTTTGCTTCCCAAACTCATACTCATATATCTTTGTTTAATGCAGTTCACTTCTTCCTTAGCATCTGAGATGAAAAGACTGACTAGAAGATTGTCTTTGGGTAATCAGCTGACTCACATTTCTTTTAAAGTCTACTACATGACATGAAGATGCATTTATCCAATTTCTTATTCTTTCAACAGCATTTTAACCATTTCCTAAGCCCAACTCACCTTTACTTTGTCTGAATCATTCTAATATTAATAAAAATTTATAGCCCATAAGTATTAAATTCAGCACTAAATATCTTTCTTAGGAAATTACCAAGGGCCACTTTAACCCATATTAGGGAAAACAATTTGCTGGTTGTTTAAGTTTGGATCTGAAATGCGCTCCCCACCCCTCCAATCCTCATGGGCTCATAGGCAGGACTTTTGGAAGGTAATTACACCTTGGGGGAGTTACAGCCAAATGATTGTTTGGAGGGTGATTGTGCTTGGAATATGAGTCACTGGAGGAGTGATCTGAAAAGATATATCTTCCTCCCCTGCTTGTTCTTTCTCTCTCTGCTTCTTATTAGTCAGAACGTGTACATAGCTTTTCTCCACCAGATCCTTTCTGGCTTGGCGCCAGTCATTACTATGGACTGAACACATGAGTTAAAATAAATTTTCTTTAAGTTGTCCTGTTGAGTGTTTTGTCCAAACCCTGAGAAAAGTGACTAAGACAATTGTGCTTCACATTCTGCATGCCTATGTTGTGCCTACATGTGGTAAGCTGGACCATTGAGAAATCCTTCATTTGTAAATGTTGTTTATCTGCTCACCATCATTCCACATTTTTCACAGTAGTTCTTATTCTTCAGACAAACAAAATAAGAATATTTATATGGTTTTCCCAGTGATCCTGACCTAATGAGTGACAGGATAACTGTGGGGAGAGAAGAAGGTGAATTGAATGTTATTGCCACTAGAGCATACTCTGCCAAGATATTTATATCTCTTATCTTCACATAGTTCATTCTGGATCCTGGAATTTTGGGTGTCTTTAATTTTGCTACCTGTGATATTAAGGATAACAAGTCAACTCATTCCCAAAAAGCCTGGTTTTTCCTACTTATCTCAGAAGGAAAAGAACAATGCACTGACCATACTTTTCAATTTGACAGGAGTCATGATGAAGTTCTTGGCATTGGGCTTTGAAGTACTCACTAGTGTAAGTGGAGAATCAAAATCATTGTCAGAAATTTTCTGGAAAAGACAGAAGTGGGATTCTAGTCAGTGCATAGATCCCGGGGCAATATGCAATAAAAACTTTGCGATAAGAAGCCAACTATGTAGAATGTACTAGAGGTTGAGATCGGAGCCAAGAATGGAGTCAAATACTGTGTTTCAGGCCTGTAATTCCAGCACACCAGGTGGCTGAAGTAAAAGGGTTGTAACTTCTAGCCCAGTCTGAACAAATTAGTAACTTATTGAGATCCTGTAAAAAAATAATAAATAAGATATGACTGGAGAGTCAGCTCAATGCAAAGCCCTAGTTTTGATCCTCATTACTCAATGAAAAGAAAAAAGAAGAAAAAAAACTAAAGAATTCAATAATGAGGCTAAGAGAAGGAAGGACTTTGAAAGTAGTAGATCTATGTTGAAAAACTATATTAACCAGTTTTATATGGTGTGTTTTGTGAAGACAGATATTTCCTTTGCTCAAAGAAGAATGTTTCATTTTCTTTGTTTCTTTTCTTTTTATTTTTCTTTTTTTTCTTTTTTTTTTTTTTTTTTTTTTTTTTTTTTTTTTTTTTTTTTTTTTTTTTTTTTTTTTTTTTTTTTTTTTTTTTTTTTTTTGGTACTGAGGATCAAATTTGCAACCTCACACCTGCAAGGCAGGTGCTTACACCACTGAGCTAAATTCCCGGGTCTATTTTTTGAGACAGGGTCTCACTATGCAGTTCAGGCTGGCCTTGAACTCACTTTGTAGCCCAGGTTGGTCTGGAACTCACAATGATCCTCCTGCCTCAGCCTCCCAAGGGCTGGGATTAAAGGCATGCACCACCACGCCCGGCTCCAAATAAGAATGTTTTAAAATGTTGACTAAGAAAGTAAGATCTTTCACTCAACTTATTTAAAAAAAAGTGACAAACTATTTGTTCCTGTTAGCGTGATATAGGTAAATAGGTATTTGTTAACTGCTTGAAGAGATAGAGATTTATATAACTGCTACATTGGAATTGGCTTTGCAAAATACATTACAATACAAAATTCACACAGAACACAGAGCCTAAAATATTCATTTCTGCAGGCTAACCTAGAGGCAAACAAGAAAACATGTATAATTAAGAAACACTTATTAATATACTGTTTATAATACTAAGTATCAAAACCTCAGCTGAATACCTAAAATACAGAAAGAGGCTAAGTAGACAAATATATTCATTTTTTTGTAAAATCTCACAATAGTTAAAAATAAATTGTATGTTGATATAAAAAGCCATCCAAGATATATAACTGAGTGACATGTCCACATGCAGTCATATGTAGAATGAAGTGCATATCTATAAATACAAATCAATGTTCATATAATAAATATCCAACACATTTTAGAAAATATAATCTACACTCAAAAATTCTAGAAGTGTATAAAATAAAATCAGAATAAGAAGTCTCGTAGTAGTTACCTCATGAGAGATTATATTACTGACTCCAATTCTTTACATATGTCCTGGACCATGAGATTTTTATGTACTTTGCACTAATGGGGTGAGTATTTCTTCTTAATACTCCACTCTGATTTTATTCATACTTGCTTTGGCCAACACAGTGAGGTGCACGTGTTCTGAGACAATGGCCTAAGACTTCACAAATAATATGCTTCTGATTTTCCTGTTGCCATGTGCCATTCTTGAGATGGCTCTTTAGTCACAAATGAAAGGTAACAGTCATAGGAATCAGAGATGCTGAGCCAGTCTTGAAGCTGAAGTGCACAACCCAGGTCAGACACAATGATCTCAGCAACCTATACATACATAAGTGATGATAGAACTTTCATCTGGCTTAATAAACAACATCACTGTAGTCATGGGAGCTTGTTCATCTGTATCTTATTTATGGTGCTTATTTGAAAAATAAGGAAAATGTCAAAGGACAAATATACATTATAAACAATATTAAGAATAGTGATGTAACCGTTGGATATTTTCTTTTTAAGAGGCTATCTTTTTTTTTTTTTTTTTTTTTTTTTTTGCGGCACCGGGGATTGAACTCACAACCTCGCGCCTGCTAGGGCAGGCGCTTAAGGCACTGAGCCAAACTCCCAGCCCTGGTTTTTTTGAGGCAGGGTCGCACTGTGTAGCTCAGGCCGGCCTTGCGCTCGCGTTGTAGCCCAAGCCGGCCTCGAACCCACAACGCTCCGCCTACCTCAGCCTCCCGAGTGCTGGGATTAAAGGCGTGCGCCACCACGCCCGGCTTAAGAGGCTATCTTATTGGATGTGACAAGGGCAGTCTGCCTTTTAGAATGCAGGATAGGAAAGACACATCTAAGAATAAAATGTGAGTTAAAATTTGTATAAATATCTGTCTCCCAAGTGTCACTGGACATATAGATTTGCTCTATTCTTCATTCTTTGGCTTTCTGGGTTTTGTATGCTGCTCTAAAGAAAAGTAAAAAGCAAGCTGTTTTGATATATTTTTCTTAGAACCTGATGGTTTCCCAGTCTTTACCCCTCAGAATGGTAATTACTTGTTGAAAATTGATGATAATAATAAACCACTACAAAGTAATATCCTTGCACCTTACCTTCCCACAGGGCCATTGCTATGCCATTTTTTTTCCACAGAAGAAAACAAAGTACACATTTAATATTTCTTATAAAAGAAAACTAAGAAACATATTTATTGGGTTCAAAGCACTTGGAAAGCTATGGGCAAGAATATTTCATGTAATTTACAAGCAGTGTGACATGGTTGAAATAACCAGACAACAGTGTCTAAAGGATCTTGCTTTGAAATTCAATTGTGTTTCTAATCAGTTGTGGACCTTTAAAAATGTGTTACCTTCTCTGAGGCTGCATAACTAACTTGTGAAATGGAAAATTAATAACCATAGTACACCTCAGTGGGTATTACAGAGCATCAAAAATAAACACAGAGGAAAGTTTCTGAAGACATACAGGATATAATAGTAGATAATCAGTAAGTCTGCTGTCAAACACTCTTTTCTAGAAGGCAATGAGGTTCATTTTCTCAGTCACATTCTTTTTTTTTTTTTAAGAGAAAACGGACACAGAAAAGAGAAACAAAAAGCAAAAGAGACAAATGAAAAATAACAACAAATCCGATATGACAGTATTATAGGTTTACAAAATGAGATGATTGGAATTTGATAGTAGTTGTAATATTGCAAATCATTACCTTCAAAGGGGTTGTTCAGATTAATAGATATAGACATGTAAAATTGATCTAATCATGAGTATTAACTATTCTTTTTCAATAGATAATGCATTTAGTAATATAGTCATTTTAACTATCCTATGTATACCTATTTATAAATTTATGTCTTTTTCCTTTTCCCTTCATTCTTTCCTCCTTTCCCCTTGGAGTACCTCTTGTTGCCTTTAAAATAACTGCCCATATCATCAGGCCTAATATAATCAACCAAAATAGTTCAGAATAAAACCAATAAAAAATAAAACAATGGTCACAGAAAAGAGAAACAAAAAGCTAAAGGGACCAACAAACAACAACAACAAATCTGATACTGTAACATTGTATGTTTACAAAATGAGACGATTGGAATTTGACAGTGGTTGTAACATTGTATATCGTTACCTTCAAAGGGATTGCTCAGATTGACAGATATAGACATGTAAAATTGATCTAGTCATATGAGTATCAACTATTCTCTCTCAATAGTTAATGCATTTAGTAGTATTGTCATTTTAACTATCTTATGTATACCCTCATACAAATCTATGTCTTTTTCCTTTTCCCTTTCTTCTTTTCTCCTTTCCCCTTGTAATGCCTCTTGTTGTCTTCAAAATAACTGCCCATTCCATCGGGCCTAAAATAATCAAACAAAATAGTACAGAATAAAACCAATAACAAATAAAACAATGGAAGTAATACATAGTAATACAACATTGATTTCTATAATGTCTCATATTATCTTCCAAGCAGTTGCCTATATCATCTGTTATAATACAATCAAACAAACCAAAATAGGTTAAAATCACTAAAAACAGAACAATGAAAGCAATACCGGGTTTTAAAACAAGGTAATCATATATCAATAAAAGCTACCTTAATATATTTTGTTATCTTTGAAATAGCTGTTTATGTCATCATATATAATAAAATTAGGCAGGTCGAGATAGAATAAGATCATACTAAACAGCTCATTGAAAACAATACTGGACTCAAATCCCGATGATGCGTTATTCAGTTGTCTGCTCCACTCAGTGATATTCCTCTGCCATTGTTTTTGGAACTGTGGACTTTTTTTTTATCTCTCTCTAAAATGTCCTTCAGTATTCTTTGTAGGGTTGGCTTGGTTGTCATGAATTCCTTTAGTTGTTCTTTGTCGTGGAAGTATTTTGTTTCTCCATTGATTTTGAAAGAGTTTTGCAGGATACATCAGTCTGGGTTGGAAGTTGTTTTCTTTCAGTTCTTGAAATACTTCACTCCAAACTCTTCTTGACCTGATGGCTCATGTTGAGAAGTCTGTCGTGATTCTGATGGGTTTTCCTTTGTAAGTGATCTGTTGGGTTTTTTTTTTTTTTCTCTAATAGCTTTTAATATTCTGTTTTTGTGTTGAATGTCTGGGATCTTGATTATTATATGTCTGGGTGTAGGTTTATTTTGGTTATGGTTAGCTGGAGTTCTATATGCTTCATTTATCTGAAAGTCACTTCCTGTTCCCATATTTAGAAAGTTTTCTAAAATTATTTCTGCAAATAGACTTTCAATTTGATTTGTATTGACCCCTGCTTTTTCACTCACACCTTTTATTCTTAAGCTAGGTTTCTTTGGGTTGCCTTGCAGCTGTTGCATTGTTACTTCCAGGTTTCTTGTTATTTTTAAGAGATCTTTCCTCTCATGATCATGAGCTGCAAACCTGTCTTCTAGGTTTGAAAGTCAATCTTTAGTTTCCTTCAGGTGGTTCTGCCAACTTTCATTGGAGTTTTTGATTTCCTGGTAATCTCTTTGAATCTGTTTCACGTATTCTAAATCTTTTTTGTATTGTTCATTCCAGGTTTCCCTCATTTTCCTATGCTCCAGTTTTTCATCTATGTCTCCTTTAGAGATGCCTAGCAATTCTTTTACTATGTTTTTCATTTCTTCTTTTAGTTGAGTTAGTATTTCTGTTCTAATTTCTTTTATAGCCTCATGAAGTTGTTTCTTTACTTCAGTTGTCATCACCTCAGAGACTTTAGTTGTGGGACTCCTGATGTCTTCTGCATTTGTTTCTCCTGGATTTGTTCTGCTTGGATTGGAGGCCAGAGACTGCCTTTTGCTTCTTTGTCTTGACATATTCCTGGGTTGTTCTGGATAAGTGTGTGCACTGTTACAGTGCTGTTTGCTGCCTTTCCCCAGCCTGCCTCAGCTCTCTGATGTCTAGCACAGTGCAAAGGGGTGGGGCCACCACCTGGGAACCTGGTCCGATTATCCATGAATCTTCCACTATCACCCCTAGGGCATGTGTGAAGCCATGGCCTCCAGACTGAACTGGTCACCCACTGGGACACTCCAGGGATTGGTCAGAGCAATTTCCTCAGTACTATGCCCAATTAGGTGTGGCTCTGGCCCTAAAATGGCTGCCAGTCCCTTGCTCTCCCTAGTGGCAGTTTTGGATTTGCTGCACTCACTGTCAGCCAGTTTAGTTCTCCAGGTCTGCTCCCTCTGTCTGCCGTGTCTCCCCTCCAATGCTGCCTCTCTGGGCAGAGGCCTCCAGGGTTGCCACCACCGCCATGGCCGCTGGACTTTGTGCATCCCCAGGTTCCAGCAACTCCTTTCACAGAGTGGGTCTGGCTCCAGGCAGAGGTGCCGCCAGCCACTGCCTTCCTTGTTTGAGCGTTTCTTTTTACTCTTTCTGTGGGCTTCAATTCTCACTTTAGATTCTTCCTGGGTCCATAGGACCCTCTTCCCTCCTTCTTGTCTTCTCCATGTTGCTATATTCCAGCATCTGGATGGTATCTTTCAGGGAGGCCACTTACCCTGCTGTTTACCATTCCACCATCTTGTCCCGTCTCTATCAATAACATTCTATAGATAAAATTCTAGAGTCCAAAAATGCAGAGAATTATTCAATGTTACTGTATTGCTCTCTGCTGCTTGGTTAAGGGTTTTGTGTCTTGCCATGCCTGATCCTGTCAGACAAAAATTTCCCTAGCACTGACCTTTTTAGTTTTTTGTTTCTTTTATGTATGACCATACTTTTATGCTTTATTGGTTTCACTCTGAACTATTTCACTTGGTTATATTAGATCTGATGTTATGGGTAGTTATTTCAATGATAATAAGAGGTACTCTAAGGGGAAAAGAAGGAAGGAAGAGATAAGGAAAAAGACATAAATTTATAAATATGTATAAATAAGACAGTTAAAAAAATCGTATTGCTAAATACAATAGCTATTGAAAAAGAAAAGTTAATATACCTGAATTGATGAATCTAACATGTCTATATCTGTCAATATCCCCAACCCCTAGCAAGGTAACGATATGCAATATTGTAACTACTGCCAAACTTCAACCACCTCAGTGTGTAAACCTACAATGTTATCGTATCAGATCTGTTGTTGTTCTTTGTCTGTCTTTTTTGACTTTTATTTCTAGCTTCTGTATCTATTTTCTCTTAAATAAAAAAAATATTAAAAAAAATTTCCCTAGCACTACAAACAATTAGAATATTAGAATACTGTATATGATATGGGTGGGAAAATTTTCAGACAGGGGAAAACAAAGCTTTCAAAGATTAGACCACATTGTAAAACTCTGATCAGTAAGGAAAAGAAAGAAAGCCTAAATGCACCACTGCCTCCTTTTCATCCAAGAAAATATTCTTCGATGCAAAACTGGTAAAGCACAGGTATCTCACTGAGCTGAGGGTCACATTAACCTTCAGGGTGGTGAAGAAGACATGTGTGAGATGAAGAATAACATCTAGGATGAAGCTGTGCAGAAAACGAGATTCAGGAATAAATGTGAGTTTTCTTTCAGTCACTGACTGAATTTTAAGCTGTTTGGCTGTAATAAAGATGGAAGAGGGACACAATTAAGTAAGGAAAAAGAATTCCAAAGGTAAGTTGGGTGTGGAACAAAGAAGCTTATAAAAAGAGGGTAAAAAACTAAAAGAAGAATGGGTAAAATGTGATCCAGACAAAGATAGTGTTTATTTAATAAATGTAGATTCAGAAAAAAAAATATGGCAAATTCAGAATAGGAATAGCAAAATTTACATGTAAAGAGCTATAAGGGTATATTGAGGACTTTTAAAAATGAACACAAAGAGGAGAATATTGGATGGTATAAAAAGAATCAAGTTGAATTTCTCAGGTAAAAAATCAGTATATCACACATAATAAATTCCACAAATGACAGTTATTGTAAATTGAGAAAGAACAGAAGACCAGAAAATTTGAAGACAGAGAAATAGGAATTTCCAAAGTAAAAAATAATGAAATAAAAACACTGAAATGGAGCTTTACTGATACTGAAGAGTATATTAAGTAGTATTTCAAATCTTACAATGAAGAAAATAATAAAGACAAAACAGGAAAGATTAACAATAGCCAAAAAATTAAAAATTTGATACAAAGTGTAGACCAATAAATCTAATCATCTTAATGCAGTTCTAAGAAAATAAATAGTGATAAGTGAACCAATAATCACATAATCACATTACTGAAAACCAGCAATGGAGAAAAAAATTTTAAAAAGCCACAAATGTTCAAATATATTGTATGTAAACGAACAAAATGAAATTACCAATAACTTTTTAGCAGAAAAGTTCAATTCAGAAGACAATAAAAGTGCCAAAAGTAATAAACAAAATCATAATATTAGTAATAATTATACAAGACATATGGATGGACTCCACCACAAACAATAAATACCAGTCATCATATGATGGCTTAGAAAATTAATAGCCATGTGATTTGAACTACAAAAACATTGTTTCAGAACACAAACTCCAAATGTAAAAATCATTGCATTTCTATGCACAAACAACAAAGCATTGAGAAATGGAAATTAATAATAGCATCCCACTATGATAGCATCAAAAAATAACACACTTAGAAATAAACATCAAGAAGAAGATGAAAGGTATATACACTGAAAATTATAAAAGATTTATGAAATAAGTTAAAGGAGACACAAATAGAAAGGTATACTGTGCCTGCGATGGCAGAGCCTGTGAGAAGAGTATAAGTCTGCACTCTGTGCTTCCTTCATTGTCCCTGGGGCAGAGGTGTCTTCAAGAGGAGCATAAGGGCACACGTCTTTGGCAGATGGACCAACCAGAATTCTAGACCCAGGACGACAAACAAGCCCCAGGTGCCCTGGTTCACACAAACCTTTGGATGGTGGAGTAATTAGCAAGACCAGCCATGTGGAAGCATCTGAAGCAGCAACAAAAATCCAGCAGCTGGACTCTGAGAACTCCATCAACAGAAGACCATTCTCAGCTCCCACTCCCAGGAGCCAAGATCAGCTCCATACCCAGCACATTTCTGGGATCTAACATGGACACTATCACACTACAGTATTTTACTGCTTTCATTCTCACCTGTTTGTCTGATGGCTATTTTTTTTTCTGTCTAGTTGAAGGTTGTTTTGTTTTGTATTCTGTGGTTATTTCTGTATTTGGGCTTTTGTTTCTCTGCTGTCTTTCTCAGGTCTTGTTATCTTCTCTTTTTTGTTCTCTTTCTTCCTTTTTTTACTGCTTAGTTTTCTTACCTTTCTTTTTCATTTCCTTCTATTAAACCTCTTTCTCTCTTTCCACAACTACTCTTTGAATTTAAACTTTTAAGACAGTAATCATTGTCTCTGCTCTTTCTGATTACTGCTTTGCAAACTATTTCATTCTTTCTCTCCTATGTCCTCCAATTCCCAAATCGTGGATGATCATCCTTCGACCTCCAGCCTTGGCTCTACTATATCTGACCTCATTCATCACTTTAGCCTGTCCCTTAATAATCCTAGCCCCCCCACCCCTGCAGAAGGACAAAATCACTCCACAAAGGGGAAAATCACTGCATAAAAGTGCAAGGTATAGGTTGATTTTACCATATAACCTTAGAGTTGGTGCCTGTGGATGGTTACTATTGTAACCATAGTTTGCCAGCAGTTAAGCTTTACTTGAAACTATTGTTACTACTAACTGTACTACTTTAACCAAGGTGTCATATATCTTATAAACAGTTTTTCACCCTTGTATGATAACACTGTGATACAATGTAGTCGTAATCATCACCACAGCCCAGTATCAAAGGATTGGAATCTGACCCAAATAGTAATTTTGCATCCTCTACAAATTAGGGAAGTAGTTTCTTGGGATAGCAATAAAGAAACACCTATATTTGGAGAAAGAAATGGGCTTCTTGGGAGCCTGCCCAGCCAGGCCTGAGCACCTCCAACCAGGACACAAGTAAGACAGCCTTCTGGGGGCCTGCGTAATCGGCGTGGATCCCAGAAGGAGAAAGAAATGGGCTTCTCAGGTGCCCACCCAGACAGGCCTGAGCGCCTCCAACCAGGACACAAGTAAGACAGCCTTCTGGGGGCATGCGTAATCGGCGTGGACCCCAGAAGGAGAAAGAAATGGGCTTCTCGGGAGCCTGCCCAGCCATGCCTGAGTGCCTCCAACCAGGACACAAATAAGACAGCCTTCTGGGGGCCTGCATGACCGGCATGGGGGAGAAACATGTGCCTCCCCGATTCCCCTACTGGCATGTGGGCTAAGAATCAAGGACAAATCACCCCCACCCCCATAAAGCAGCATGCTCATTCAGAGGTCTGGCTACATTGATAGCAACTAAAGTACATAAAACAACCAAAACTAGTATTGTTTTGTTCATTTTGTAGGCCTGGGGCTGGCAGCCTGAGCATCTCTTTGGAAGATGACAATACGCAGCATAGCAAAAAAGGGGGAGTCTCTTCTGTCTTATCTTTGAGGCCCAATAATTGATCTCATTGTTTTGCTTTATTCTGATTAATTTTTTGACCTTATTTTATACTTTGTTTTTATCGATTTTATTGTGTTTTCTTGTTTTTTGTTTCTTTTGTTTTGGTTTGGTTTGGTTTGGTTTGATTTTACTATACCTGTTGGAAAGGTCAACTATTCTGAAAATAACAAGATATACTATAGTAGTTATTGCTTTCATAGTTTCTTTCTCAGAACTTCTGTACCAGTTCTACTGCTTTGTTTTGATTGACTTCATTCTGTTATGTTTTGTTGGATTTTACTATGTTTAAAAGAAAAGAAAAAAAGAAAAAAAAAGACAGAGAAACACCTATACCTAGAGGACATCCCTGAAGAACAAACATCTCCCAGGGAAGCCTCAATACTTGTGAGAAAGCTCTCTATCACAAAAAATCAGTAAGCATCAACACAGAAAAATGAATAAAATAAAAAGGAAAAATAGAAAATGACAAGACACAGAAGCAAAATGCAGCCCCAGACTCTAAGCTCACCCAGGACAAGCCTGGAGTTCAATGAGACAGATGAAATTGGAAGTTAAACACTGTACTTTTCTCAAATTATAGCAACAGAAGTGAAAAATCAAGTGGAAAAGCTGTAGAAAAAATAATCTCTCAGATACAAAAAGAAATTATGCTTAAAATCAAAGATATTAGAGAAGATATAGATAAAAAATAGATGATCTTAGAAAAATGATGGAAGCAAAAAATTCTCAACATAGCAAAGAAATGCAATCTACAAAACAGATCCAAACAAATTCAAAAGATTAAAACCTCCATACAATGAATTGAATAGAGAAGATAGAATATCAAAATTTGAAGATAGAATTGCAGCTAGTGTTTTTGGAGTGGTAGATATCATAAAAATAGCAAGAACATGAGAAATCAATCCAACGGCTACAAGATGAAGCAAAGAAGAAAAACATAAGAATGATTTGGATCAATGAGAAAGTTGGAGACAGTGCAAATGTCATAAAAATAAAAAACAAATAAAAATAAAAAACTTCACAGAAATAATGGCAGAAAACTTCCCAAGCATAGATAAAGAATTTGACATACAAATAAATAAAGCGCATGGAACTCCAAATATGACCAAAGTACATGTACACCAAGACATATAATAACCAAGATTCCAGAAATTCAGCACAAGAATAGAATGTTAGAAGCTGTTAGAGAAAAGAAACAGATTACCTGTAAAGGAAAGCCCATCAGAATCATGCCAAATTTCTCAACACAAACCCTCAAGTCAAGAAGACCTTGGGGTTAAGTATTTCAAGTCCTCAAGGAAAACATCTTTCAACCCAGCTTGATATACCCTGAAAAATTACCTTTAAAAATTAATGCAGAAATAAATTACTTCTACAAAAAAGACCAACAGAAGAATGTCATAAATAGCAAAACAATCCTAAAAATACTACTGACAGAGACAAAAATGGCTACAATTCCAAGAACAACAACAGAAAGAAACTATCTGGCAGGGAAAGAAATTTAACAGAAGGAAAAGCAGTGAACCAACAGCAAGATAATACCATGACAAAGATAAACCAATACAAATCAGTTATAACCATCAGTGTAAATGGCATCAGTTCACCAATCAAAAGAAATAGACTGGCAGAATGGATCAGTGGATCAAGAGACAAGATCCAAAAGTATGCTGTATACAAGAATCACGTTTAATTCAAAAGGAAGTTCACACTGAAAATACATCAAAGGATGGAAAATAAATCCCTATGCAATAGGAGCCCAGAAAAAAGCTGGAGTAGCTATTCTATTTGCAGAAAATGTGAACTCCAAACCAAGAATGATCAAAAGAGAAAAAGAAGGTCACTGCATACCTTTTAGGAGAACAATTCAAGAGGAAGAGTTAAAAATCATAACTATGCATGTATGCATGCACCAAATAGAGATGTACCCAAATATAAAAGACAATTATAAGTAGACATGAAAAATTAAATAAGCAATAGCACAGTTGTAATGGGAGGCCTTAACCCCATCGTCACAATGAGATAGATCAACTAGACAAAGCATCAGCAAACAAACATCAAACTGAACCAAACCTGTGAACAAATTATCTTAGTAGTTGTTTTCAAAGTGTTCTATCCAACATCAACACAATACACATTCTTCTCAGCTGCACATGAGACATTCCTTAAAATAGACCATATACTAGCCCACAGAACATGTGTAAATAAACACAAAGGAATTGAAATTATCCTATGCATATTATCTCACCATAGTGCAATGAAATTGGAAATTAATGACAAAAGAAGTTGTAAAAACTCCATAAACATTGGAAATTAAATAGTATCCTCCAAAACAAACAATTGGTTACAGATGAAATAGGGGAAGAAGTTAACAGTATCTTAATTAAATGAGAATGCAAATACAACATACTGGAATTTCTGGTATGCAATGAAAACACTCCTAAAGGAGAAACTTACAGAAGGAAATTCTCACATCAGGAAAATAGCATGAGAACAAATAAATAAGTTAATATTACACTTTAAGTTTCTAAATGAACAAACCCAAATTTCAAACAAGGAACAAAATTATAAGGTTTAGAATAGAAATTAATTCAATGGGGAACAAGAAAACCATAAAAATCATTAGTGAATAGTAGAGTTGGTTCTTTGAAAGAACAAATAAAATTGATAAACCCTTAATCAAACTTATCTGTAAAAAAGAAAGAAAAAACTCGGATTCATGCAGTGAGGAATGAAAGGGTGAAATCACTACAGATCCAGTGAATAATCAGAAGATCATCAATATCTACTTTGAAAATCTTTACCCTCATAGGATGGAAAACACAGAATAAATGGACAGATTCCTAGATATGTATAAATTCCAAAGCTGAATCAAGAAAGTACAAAAATTCTGAATAAGCCTGTTGTAGTCAGGGGTTACAAGGAGAACAATTATGTACAGGACACAGAACACCATTTTATGATGGTTACCCAGAGTTAAATACAATAAAGTGCAGGAAATCTCTCCACAACACTAAGGACCTAGAAAATTCAGCTGAGCGCCCGGATCCCACTGTAATGTTCTGCATGAGTCCAAGTGAAGACCTAGAGCCCATGACAATGTCTCCCATGAGTCCAACTGGAGGTCTAGAGCCCATGACAATGACTCATGAAAGTCTATTTTACAGATCTGTGCTAGGAAGGCCCAAAGGTCAACAGTGGAAGCTAGAAGGTCTTTATCAGTGGGATGAAAGATTTATGCTACTAGGTTGAGGATTCTACAGTGGCTCCAAGAAGCAATGCTCAAAATGAGAACCATGGCTGCCCTGAAAAGTACCACAGCCATCCTCAGCAACAATGAGGTCCTGAGCTCCTCTGATGATAACAGTCAAGTACATGTCAAGAAGCCAGTATAACAAGCTTCTCCTAGAGATTAAACAATAAACACTTTCCCGTCTGGAGCCAGGAAGTAATGCTCAAATTAAAGACCAGAACTCCTCCAAAGTGAACCGCAGCCACTCTCAAAGACAAAGTCCTGAGCTCCTCCAGTGATAATGGCTGAATTCATATTGGGAAAGCTAGCCATGAAAAGTTCCATTGGGAGAACCAATGGCTCCAAAGAGCAACACTTGGGAAAACCTACAATACCCCACTCTTCCTCTCCATGTCTGCTTTTATGCAGGCAACTTTCCTCAGGTGGGTCATCTATACTCAGCACCAAGTCAATTTAATTCATCTGGTGTTAAATTGACCTCCATTTTTTAATCTATAACAATCCATCCCTGGTCAACTTGATAACCATACATATTTCTTTAAACTATAGTCTTTAGTGGCAGATTTATGATAGTTAACATGTCTTGGTCTATTCAAATTTTCATTAATACAACAATTACATTAATACAATTCTTTTTACACTTATCCCTGCGCCAAAATCAAAATATTCAAAGGGTGACCAAAATACAAGGTTAAAACAATACTTTGATTAATTAATTAATTTGGTTACAAACATATAAAAACAACATGAAAATCAAAGTAAAAGAACAATCCCACTCCTTGCTTTGCATTAACTTTTAACATGGCATGACAAGACTAAAAAAACAAGGATCTCCTGCAATTCAAATATACTCTGCCCTTCAGGTGAAAGACTTCAGTTCATTTTTCCATTGTCCTGTTCTAAACAACTGTGTTCTCCTCTGTTTCATTTTTGCATCCCACAGTTCCACTAGAGTCTTCTTTCTGGCCAAATGCATTAGATTACTCTACTGGCTCTTTGCCCTAAATTTCCAACATAGATCTGGTCAAAAGTTCTCAGAAGTAACCATGCTACCATCCCAACAGTAGACTGCACTGAAATTTTTCTGCCACCCAGGTAATATCTCTAAACACAAGCAAAATACTAACCAACTTTCAGCCAAAGCACAATGTACTACCTGAATTACAGCAGCCAGTGCAGTCCTTCTCAGTAGAATCCTCCTGAGCTTCATCTTAACTAACATCATTTTCATCAGTACTCTGATTTTCCAGGCTCCAATCAGAGTCTCCAATGTAGTTTATAGCATTCAGGGACTGTCTTTTTGGCCAATCTCTCAAAATTTTTCCAAGTTAACTCCCAAGGCTCTTAAACCACATGGCCAGGCAACATATCAGCAATGATATCAATTTCCTGGTACCAATTTTTGTCTTGATTACTTTTCTTTCATTGCTGAGACAAAATACTTGAAAATGAAAGAAAGAAAGGTTTATTTAGCTCACAGTTTGTGGAGGCTGCAGTCCATACTCAGCTGGTTCGAAGGCAGGGTGGCACGACTGAGGGACATCACAGCAGCTGCGGCAGATACCAAAAGCCACAAGAACAAAAGGGCAAAAGAGGAGGAGCAAGCCTCTTTCCCTCCCTTTTACTGTTTGCAAGCTACCTGCCCCTGGGCATATGCAGCACTCACACCACCAATCCCAGTGTTAGACAACATAACAGTCACAAATGCTAGACTCAGCCATCACCCATGATCTCATGAGGCTTAGGGGGGACATTTAAACACAAACAGTAGCAGTATGCTTCAGTCTTAGTTCGACTAGGACAATTCTTACAGAGCTTGTAGAATTGAGAGCTATGATTTTCTGTCATTGTGTAGTTGTGGCTGGAAATGGATAGGTTGGTTAGAGACTGAGTTAATTTCCACCAACAGATTTAAAATTTTCCACACATGGGAATGAGAGGGCAGGCAGGTTTAGTTTTATGGCTGAATATAATTCTTCCACCATCTGTAGGCAAGTATGGAGAGTGATACAAACTGCCTAAAATTCCAGGCCATGCTCCTGGGTCCTGGCCAGTGACTGTACCCCTCTCTGAGCACCTCCAAGAAGATTGGGATAGACACATGTATACAAAAAGTGTGTGTTACAGGCTGTCAATGCCCAGCCTTCTGCTGGTTCTTGCAGGCTCTCCCCCAGGCTCAACTCTCCTCCCTCTGCAGAATCTGGGTTGGCTGCACAGATTGTCCACTACTGTGCTCAGAGTCCTACTTTTCTGCACTGTCCATCTGTACCTGGAAGGGTTCTCCCAGCCCATAGTTTTGTCTCTCATGAGTCAGAGTGGGAGAATTTCACTTTTACTAGCAATGAAACAGACCAGAGGACCTATTGAACAGATTATGAAATGCAGACACCACTGTAAACACTTTCAGCCATCTTATTTTTGACAAAGAGGCCAAAAATATTCACTGGAAGAAAGATAGCCTCTTAAATAAATGGCGCTTGAAAATTAAAACTAGACCCATGTCTATCACCATGCATTAAACTAAAGTCAAAGTGAATCAAAAATCTAAATATTAACGTAAACAACTATTTTGAAGATAACGACACACAATATTGCAACCATTGTCAAGTTTCCATCATCCTGTTTTGTAAACCTGTAATGTTACTGTTGTGCATTTACTCTAGTCGTTTGTCTCTTTTCCTTTTTATTTTTCTTATATGTGTCTTTTTTCTTTCTCTTAAATAAAAAAATATTAAAGCAGAATTACTAAATCTACTGTAAGACAAAGTAGGTAGAAATCCTGAAGACATGGGTGTAGGCAGAGACTTCATGAACAAAACCCAGACTGCCTAGGAAACACTTTAAAAAATCAACAACTGGGATCTCATCTTACTAAAAGTTTTTGCACATCAAAAGAAATCACCAACAGAGTCAAAGGACAACCCACAGGGTGGGAAGAATTATAACCAACTGTCTCTTAGACAAAGGGTTTATATCCAGAACATATAAAACATTTACAAAAATCAGATTCCTCAAATAAAAGACCCAATCTAAAAATGGGCAGCTAAGATGAATAGACACTTCTCTAATGAAGAAATATAAATAGTAAATAAATATATGAAAAAATGTTCTACATCACTGGTCATTCAAGAAATTCAAATTTAAACAACACTGAGATTCCATCTCATCACAGTAAAAATGGCTACCTTCAAGAAATAAACCAATAACTAATGCTGGAGGGCTTGGGGAAGATGGAACCCTTCTCCAATTTTGGTGGGAATGTAGACTGGTGTTACCACTATGGGAATCAGTGTGACAATTCCTTAATAAACTAGGATAAGAGGTCCCATTCAATCCAGCTATTCCCTTTCTGCATATTTTCCCAGAAGAACTGAAAACATACCACAGTGATGTATATGTATCCATGTTTCTAGCAGGACAATTTGTAGTGATTAAATCTTGGAAATAACTCAAATGTCCATCAACAGATGAATGGATGAATGGATAAGAAAGACGTGGCATTTTTAAACAATGAGGTACCACTCAACTATAAATAAAGATAAATTTGAGATATTTATAGGTAAATGGATGCAACTTGAGACCATACTCATAAGTGAAATAAATCAGACTCTCATGTGTAAATATCACATTGTCCCCCTAGTGTGAGAAGCTGAAAGTGTAAATAAGATCCAAAATGTACAGTGGTTATTGCAAAATAATGGAAAGATGTATAGGATATGCTATGTACCCCCAAGTCCTCATACTTTTGATGGGGCTGAGTCTGATGCTTGTGATCAGTTTGTTGTCTAGCACCAGGATTAATGACATGACTGCTACACCCGCCCAGGGGTGGAGCTGAGATACAGTGTAAGAGAAGGCGGGTCTTCCTCTTCTTCTTGCTGTTCTGCTTGCTTCCTGTCTCTCTCGCCAGTGCGGCTTGCACCTTGCAGCTTGCAGCCGCCATGAACAGCAGGCCCGCCATACCATGCTATCTTGGAGCCAACTTAAGTATGGACTGAAACTCCCAAGAAACTGTAAGAATAAACCTTTCCTTCCCTAACTTTGGGTGTCAGGTATTTTGTCTCGGCAACGAGTGAAAAGTAACTAAGACAAAAGATAAGCTGAGATAGGGGAAAAGAGAAAAGAAGGGTAAAATATATATATATATATATATATATATATATATATATTCAAGATAGTTATATTACTAACTGCTATTTGTTCATTGAAAAGAAAGGTCTTTACCTATAATGTTTGATTATTGTTTTAAGCCTAAATCTTGTAATATGTGCAACTATTTTGAAGATAACAATGAGCAATGTACTGAATATTATAACTCTCCTACAATCTTGCACCTTTTTTATTGTTTATTTTAGATAAAAAAATAAAGGCATCTGATGCTCATAGATTGAAATTGTTAATATTATTGAAAGGTCATCACTACCTACATTAGATATTCTATGATTTTTCCATCAAAAATACAATGATCATTTTTCACAGAAAGAGAACAATCCTAAACATCATGTGAAGCCACAAAATCCTCAGAGAGCCAAATCTATCTTGAGAAAGAACAAAGCTGAATACATCACACTTGCTGATTTAAAGATATATTACACAGCTGCATTAATTAAAATAACATGCAACAGCCAGGTGTGGTGGTGCTTACCTGTAATCCCAGCACTCCGTTAGCTGATGCAGGAGAATCAGAAGTTTAAGCCCAGACTGGGCACATTATAAAGAATTTACCTCAAAATAAAAGGTTACAAGAAATGTGTATACAGCTATATATATATATATATATATATATATATATATATATATGAAGCATAGCAAGGAAAAAAGCAAAGCAAAGAAATGAAACATAAAACAAAGAAAACCATATATATATCCCAAGTAAACTCAGGCACCTACCATCAGTTGATGTTTGAGAAAGATGGCAAGAATAGGCAGTAGATAAGGAACAGCTTCACACTGGGAAACTATGTGTATTACACCAATTGTGATGATGAGGAATTTAGGTAATTCTATATGCTCCAAATCCTCATTTTGGACTTATTAACTATGGGAAGATCTTTTGTATCAATTATATATCAATAAAGCTACCAAAAACATTTTGGAAAAACAATAATGATACTGACAACAAACATGAAAGTAACTGAGTCAAAACTCAGTCCCTTGCAGTAAAAAATTGTAATCAGTTTCCCCTCATCTGTATTACTTTTTCTGACCTAGATTTGAATTTCTGCTGCAGGCAAGTGAAATAGCACAACATTCATAATCATTCTTGAAGGAAGTGCTGCTCAGAACCAAGGAAGCAGGGACCTCTACACCTGAGACAATTTGGTGATATAAATAATTAGCTATTCTTTAATTTGGATATTCTCTATATAAAAATACATATCTAATTACAAAGAACCATCTCATTAAAATTGAGTACGTTGCAACATGTTCTAGGATAGTGGTTTGGCAACCAACGCCATCTGTAAGTACTGTTAAAAACAGGCAAAAGAACTAGAACATTCAGACTTATTTGTATTTTTCTTAAATGCTTGCTGTATAAGAATTATGAGGTGGAGGGTGAAATATAAGTGATACTAGTCTGTTGTAATGCCGACCTCAAAGTGACATCATATCTGGGCCACAAAAATGGGAAATCTCTTGACTAATTTTCTCAGTGTTCAAAGACTCTAGTCACTTCATTTTGCCTTTAAAGTAAATACTGATAATTATACTTCATAAAGATCTTTTTAAGAAATCTTTCTTTTCATGATCGCTAACTACAAGCCTGTCTTTTATGTCTGAGATTATGTCTTCACAGAGGCCAGGTGTGTCACTTTCAGAGTTTCCCACCACATTGTCTATCTAGTTTACCTTTGGTGGACTGGATGTCTGGGATTGCATCTTGTTTAAGTGTCTTCTCATTTTCTATTTTTTTTAAGTTTAATTCCAGGGTTGATGCTTGTAAATTGCTTTTGGTGGGTAGTTTTATTGCTAGTACTTAAAATCCTTAAGAAAATACTATTTTTCTGAGGCATCTTCCAAGTGTAGCTTGCTTTGGAGTTTCGAGTCTGTTGCAAGATCCTACATCTTCAATTTATTGATAATGAGAAGTTGCTGCCTACTTGGCACAGCCCCTGGTTCTTTGGCACTGGCCCACAGTATTTTCTATGATCTTTAGGCAATCTCAGTCTTGGTATACCAGGAAGAACAGATGATTAGAACAATTATGTCACTTTGGCTAAAAGGAATTAGAACATTCATATGTCACTTTGGCTTAAGTGACATAATAGCAATAATAATAGCATCCAAAGCATCCTAGAAAATGACAAACTAGAGTAACCATTAATTGTCCACCTATAACCATATGAACTAGATTTGTGATTATATAACAAAATCTAAAAAAACTCAGAAAGTTACATACAGTAGATAAGCCCTCAATATGCCAATTTTACACTCAGCAGAAAAGGTTTTAAAGAGGCTAGGGGGAAAATAGAGAAATAGAAGAAAGGGAAGAGATTAGAAGCAAGGCAGGAGGACAAAGGAGGATCACACAAACTTTGGAAAACTAGTACAGAAGACGGGAGGGAAAGAGAGAAGGAAGAAATAAAAAGAAAATCAGAACAGAGTAATAAGCCCAAAAAACTAGAAACTATGTTCACTTCACAAAAGAGCAAGATGAAACAATGAAAGAAAAAGAAAAGAAAATAGAGAAAAAAAAATGTCCACTTCAAGGTGCATCTCTGCTGTCACAGGTAGACAATGTGTGGGGACAGAGTTTAGATTCGTGCTGATTTATCCCAGCAAATCAGCAGTAGCTTTACAGTGAGGTGGTGAATGTTCTCAGAAAGGCTGTACTTTTACTTCCTATGTAGTTCAGGCTGGTTTCTGGCTATGAGGCTGGATCCAGATCTGTTCAATCCGCAGCAGTCAGCACTCCCTCTGCAGACCTGAACTGTGCTGAGAGCTGCTAGATGGAGCCAGCAGTTATTCTGAGTTCAAAGCTCAGTCAGCCCAACTCCATGATGGCCTCTGAGCAATTGCCCTCTCCTGCAAGATGGTTGAATCCACTCCACTCATCAGCTAGTGCAGTCCACGAGGTCTACTACACCGTTTTTCTGCTGTGTCTCTCTCTGGATGCCTCTGGGGTTGCTAGTAGTAACCTTGTGTCTATAGATTTGAACTACTTCTCTAACAAAGTGAGTCTGGACTCAGGGAGAAGGCACCACCCACCACCTCCTTCTCGCCATTGGAGTTTCTCTCTTTGCTCTTCCTGTGGGCTTCAATTCTCACTTCAAATCCTTCCTGGATCCAGGGGACTTGCTTCTGTTCTCCTCTTCCTCATGTTGCTATATTTCAGTGTCTTGTCACCAAATCTTAGCCTCTTTATCGTCTGCTTACCACTCCACCATCTTTCCAGAAGTCCAATACATAAAGATCTTATTTCACTATTTCCACCTTTGATTGTGGTGTTGTGGATGATTCCATTTCCTTTAGAAACAGAAATAAAATTTCTAGGCTCATCTCTACAATTCTCAAGTCTTAGGATCTAGCAGTTACTGCTATTTTAAAATGGAATTAGTTGTCAAATGTACTGAGTAACAATTTCACTTATTTATCATTGTGCATCACACCCTAAGGTAATGTAGTAAAATGTTGTCAGATACAGTTTACACAATCTCACAGGAGTGAGTGACAGTCATGATTCATCTCAAGCAATTAATGGGCTTCGTAAGCCTAGTTTAGTCCCAAGATTAACATTTCACCAACATTTAATGACAAAAACATCACCCTTCTGAGTATAGCACAATTCATTGCATGCTTGCTTTGTCACTCCAATTTCAATAGCATGGAAAACAGGTGGTGATGTGAGGAATAGGGACAAACTTAAATAAATAAACCCTTCTGTGGTAGCCTTATGCCCGCCTGAGTGTCAAAAGCTGTACTTCTCTCCCCTATCCTCAATGTTGCCACAAAACAACACATAAGCGTCTTTATTAAATGTGAACATTTTTCAGATTTTTCTGTTAAATTATTGCACCAAGAACTTTTGAACATATTCAGAATCCTAGATATGACATATTAAGCAATAAAAGTATTAAATATACCCTACATTTAAACGAAGATGTGAAAGACAACATAGAAACAAAAGTAAAGTTATGATGTATAGTGTGGACCTCATAAGTTAAAAAATAAAAAACAAAGAACTTCAAGAACACAAATTTTCATTAAATGTCCAACAGTTGAGAATATTCCAACTCAGACAATACTCAAATGAAGCTTCAAATATTGCCCTGTTCAGCTATCAACCCTACGTAAAACTAAACTTTAATTACTTGCCCATCTAATAATTAAAGCATACTTATAAATGCATTTGGATATATTAAATATATGTATGTACATATATGTATATATACATATATATATTTACTAATGACAAATGAGGAAAATACAATACCCTCTTTCCAATCTGATCAATGTTGTCTTTTTCCCTGACTGTGACACCTTTTAACTAAACAGGTAAATTTCATTGTGAACTGTTCAAATATTTTAATTTATTTGAATAATTACTAATGGTTTCATTTGACACGTAATTTTTTCTTTGCACTTTCAATAAACTAAAATAAATGTTGGTGTCTGATTTTTTTAGGATAAAACTTTTCTTGCAGAAAATCCTACTAAGTGATCATATGTACTTCATATTGCATCATTCTGAGACAAATAGTTATAGGAGTCCCAATGACACTGATGATACATAACGACTCTGTGATGATTACCAAGTAGATTTATGGTAAATCATTTCTTGGTGAATATTCTTTCCCCAAACTGCTTTCCTGTTTTAAGTCTTTGTTGATGAGCCTTATTTCAGTTATTTCACTAGTGGCTATAAAACTGTCATTGAAATTATATATGTACACACATACAAACACACATAAATTTATGACCTACATTCTCATACATAAAAAGGTGTTTATAGAGAGAAAAATTGAAAGATATGGAAAGATGCATAAAAATTAAAACAATCTTCCATCTCACTTGTGGAATCTTTCTGTATTTATTGACAAGATTTTTTCTATAAAGACCTTTTGCTCATCCATTGAGTATGGACTACAGTTTCTCCTGAAAAAATGCAGAGTAGGTATTATATCTTTCATTTTAGTTAATTTTTTTTCAGATTAAGGAGGAATATATTTGTACCTTCTAAGAACAGCAACTTTATATCCTTTTTATTATAAATATAGTTGTTTAAAAACTTGGTATATTATGGTCTTTCATGAAGAGAAACAAAATAAAGAATCTTTAAAACTACTGTACATTAACTAAAACTGTACATTAACTAAAACATGTTTCAGTAACATAGAATTAAATATGGATTAGATATTGTGATAGTAACACATGTTGTTACTTTTCAAAGGTGTTACAGGCATACTGAAGGTTAAAAAAAAAGTCTTAAATTCTTTCTCTTTTGTCCTATGTGTCCAGTACTGTGCTTTACACTTTGTTCTGCCTCAGAGAAGGAAGGTTGGTGAATTCACAGTAGGAGATCTTGGTCAACATCTACTACTCAAAAGATGTGTTCCTGATAAATTCTTCAATGTTGGTATATTTATCTGCTTGACTCATAAAGATAGATGAACTCTTCCACAGAGATTATTATGAGAAAATCTGGATTAACTGAGTTCTGTCACCTTATGAAGAATAACACAGTTTACAGTTCTCAGCATATGCATGAATGGTTTGTTGGACATACACATAATCCACATTCAAACTCTACCAAGTGAGAAAGAACAAGGAATGTAGAGACCGTGTTTTTCATGTGACAGATGGAAGTAGCCCAATCTATAACACCATGTATTCTGTGATTACCTTTCATCAAGCTCACAATTTTATTATACTCAAATCTAAATAGAATTGTATTATCTTATCTCAGATGACATAAGTTACACATTTCTCGCCATTATCACGCACATAAAAGGTAATGGGACTCTGAAAACAGCAAGTCCACTAGTCCTCTCTGCTGCCTCTCAGCAGCTATGAAATCCTAAGCATGTATCTTCATAAACCTCTTATCCCTTATCCATGAAATGAATGTAACAAACAAACTGAGAAGCTTAGACAGACGCCATGCTGCGACAGCATCAAGTAGCATAAAAATGTTAGCTCATAATATTAGCAACAGCAGTAACATCCTCACATTTATGCAAAGCTATGTTTCTTTACAATGGCAAACAGTAGCCTATTAAGTACTAAATCTCATTGTCCATCTCCATATAATCAATATATCATTATTGCTTTTAGATCATTTGAGTTTCTTTGAAAGAAATTCACTCAATAGAAAATAAAGAAATAATTCTGATGTTTCGCTATCTTATTGAGGTATGTGTTATCCTTTTGCTGTTTTAGGAGTTGAAGTTTCTATGTTTTTTTTTTTGAAGTTTCTATGTCTTATCCATGATTCCATTAGGTAATGACTTCATAGAATTCTCATTAATATCAGACTGGATGTAACTCAGTAGTTTCAGAGTGCAGATGGTGATTATGGTGGCATTTTTATGTTGCAAATCTTAAGTACATCAGTTAGCATTTTTTAAAGTGCCATTTTTAAATTAGAGGTCACCTTCCTCATTTTGGTCTAATGGATAAAGGGTATAATTGTATGGACCACTGCCTAAGTTTGTTTAATTTACTTTCTAGGAAGCATCATGTTTTTCCAGGCTAATGGCAAATTTTCATGGAAAATCACATTTAGAAGCATTTCTTTTTCTTTTTCTCATCTATTTATTCACTTATTCTTATTCAACAAAGATATATGGTTTAACACTGCTCTGAAATGTTATTTGGTCAAAACAATGAAGTATTATTTTCTTTATTTTTTTGATAGAAGGTAATTTTAAAATCAAACACAATGTAATCTGAGCTCTCAGGCTTTCTTTCTCAAGTGCAGAGGGCTCAAAGAAGGAAGAATGTCTAAGTTTATTTGAGGATTCTAGAATCTAAGATTGATGACCAAAGGCTTGGGAAAGTTAATGATTTAAGAAAGTTCATTCCAGGCAGAAGACAACAGTCCTATACAAGAAAAGAAAATTCTAACCTGTGTCAACAGTTTTCTGCAGTGATATTAAGGGCATGACTTGCAGCAGTGAGCTCTGTGTGTACGTGTTAAAACAAAGTTGTCTGCCAATCTAACAATCATGTTGAAAGGGGTAAGGAATTGTGATGTATGTTTCCATAACAATTTTAAGTTCTAACTTCAACTGGAACTACTTACATTGACCTAAAAGTTTCCTTTAAACAACTAATGGGAGTCAAGCCAAGTAATTAATGAGAATCATGTTTGAGGACAAAAGCTAGGTATCATTCCAGAGGAGTACTGAGAATATCAGAAGTAATAGTGATCACAAAACCAGGGAACAAGAAGTTCAGGAAAGTTTTCAAAGGTAAAGGTGTGAAGTTCAGACAGAGAAATGAAATACTGTGAAGATATCTAAGGGCCCCATGTTTATATGGTGAGAGTACTTTTGTTTGGGCCTAGGGTAGTATAGGAAAATGTGATAAGAAGGATCATGCATCTGCAGTTGATGCAACAGAAGTTGAAGGAGTGAGTGATATGGAGACCTAGAATTGTAATTCAGATATAGATACTTGATAGTCAAACAGTGTCTTAGTTACTTTTCGCTTGTTGCTGAGACCAAATACCTGACCCCCAAAATTAGGGAAGGAAAGGTTTATTCTTACAGTTTCTCGGGCGTTTCAGTCCATAAGTTGGCTCCAAGATAGCATGGCATGACAGGGCTACAGTTCATGGCAGATGCAAGCCACAAGGCGCGCTGGCAAGAGAGAGAAGGTGGAAGGGGAAGACCCGCCTTCCTTTACATTGTATGTTGGCTCCACCCCTGGGCGGGTCCAGCAAACTGAACACAAGCAAGCACCAGACTTAGCCCCATCAAAAATATGTGAGGACTTGGGGGGACATAGCATAACCCATACAAACAGTAACTTATAATGGATCCCATCAGCATCAGAATCTTCAGAGGATTAGCAGAGCTCACTGTGGTTTTATGATCACTACATTTAATCCTCAAAGCAGCCTGAAAAATATGAACTGTTTCAACCATACATGAGTGTATCAGTCCAAAGGACTGATGACTTCTTCAAAGTCGCCTGGATAATTACATTTTGAATATAGCAAACTACATTAGGGCCCTTGGGCTTTCTGCTGTTACCTTACTCAGTCTGTTCATCTGGCAAAATGAAGACAAAATTCTCAATTTAACTAACACAAAGATTTATGGGAAAATCTAACGAGTTAGTGTATTTAAAACCATTTCATATTCTATCAGGGGTTTATGGAAGTAACTAGGAGGAAAAAGATCATGGTAGAAACAAAGGGTGAATAGAAGAGGGGTAAAAGGAGGGTGGGAAAAAAATGGTTAGTGTCTCAGCTTACGCGTATATTGGATCTTTCTTTTCCATGCCTAGCATCTCTGCTCTCTTTACATTCCAAACTCTTGTCACTGTGAGTTGCAGACATTTCCTCACACCGACCTTCTAATTCACTCTTTCAAGTCTGTTCTTCAACTCAAATGTGTTTTTCTCATTTCTATTGTTGCAACTGCTATTATGCCAATAATTAAACTTTTCCTATTGTAGCTTTATCGCTTGTTTTTCAAGTTTTTTTTTCTTGCAATGTTCTCTGTTCATTCTGTGGATTCAATTTTTTAATCTCCTTTAATAATTTAAACATAATCATTTTGTTAGATAGTTCACACAGTATCTCCTAAACTTTTTCCTGTGCTTAGTATGTCACTTGCCAAAATTATTACATTTTCACACTCAGAGAGCAGTAAGCAATCCCAATGCGAGGATGCATGGAAGAAAACAAAGAAGCTGCGTAAACTTCACAACTTCACAGTGCAGGACAATTTATCTTTAAATTCAGTTTGGCCTACCAAACCACAGTTTCTTAATCAATAAGCTGTTTGTTAACAGGCACAAACTTAAACAAGAATAATTCTCTTACATTTTTTGTACTGTCACTTGAAAATAGAGGAAAAGAGAAATTATCTGTTTTACGAATAGTTACCAAAATATTTAGATTTTCAAGACAGAAAGACAGGTTTTAAGAAACTTAGAGACTTCTTGCTCTGAAGTACATAGTGCTATCAACGTGGAAGTTATCCATTAAGAACAAAGTGCTAGAAAAATTTTAAAAAATTATTTGGATCTGTGAAACATTAATGTATTAAGCAAATTTTAGGAAAAGTTCCTCTTATTTTAAAATTGATATTTCACATGATGAGACACACATATGGTTTCTGTATCATACATAAATTATAAAAATTTTT
>RJWM01016997.1:0-43700 GCA_004363535.1 Dasyprocta punctata | reverse complement strand
TTTTTTTTTTATGTTGAAAAACTTCTATTGGAATGTTTGATAAATATGTTACTTTGTGAGATGAAATAATGTCAGGTTTTTGTTTTGCTTTGCAATTCTGGGAAACGAACCAAGGGCCTTTGCACTGAGCCATAAACCCAGCCATTTTCTTAAATTCTGGGACTGGGTCTCACTAAATTGGTAAGTCGCCCAGGCTGTGCTTGAAGTTGAGATGCTCTTAATGCGCCCAGAGTGCCTCTTCTCATTGTAGCAAAATATATATAACATACAATTTATCATTTTAACAATTTTTATGTGTACAGTTCAGTGACATTGTTAATTTAGTATAATGTGTAACCGCCACCATTATCCATTTCTAGAACTTTTGCATTATGTAAAGCTGAAATCCTCTCCCCATTAAACAATAAATCTTCATTCTTAATTTTTCCCAGGCCCTGGTAAATTCTAATCTGCTTTCTTCCTCTTACGTTCTTCATATTAAGTGGAATCATCTGCCACTGTCCTTTTGCATCTCACTTATATCACTTTGTTTGTTTGTTTTTTGTGGCACGGGGATCGAACTCACAACCTCATGCCTGCCAGACAGGCGCTTAAGTCACTGAGCCAAACTCCTGGCCCTAGTTTTTTGAGGCAGGGTCGCACTATGTAGCTCAGGCCGGCCTTGGGCTCACATTGTAGCCCAAGCAGGCCTCAAACTCACAACACTCCTCCTACTTCAGCCTCCCTAGTGCTGGGATTAAAGGCGTGTGCTATCACGCCTGGCCCTCTTTGCATATTTTTAATTGTTTTCTTTTGCTGAGTCGTAGGAGTTCTACATCCCCAGATCTGTTCACTTTTATTCTTTTGGTTTTTTGAGACAAGGGCTAGCTACGTAGTTCAGGCTGACCTCGACCTTGCAGTGATCCTCCTGCCTCAGCCTCCCAAGTGTTTATTTTGAGACAGGGTCTTGCTAAATTGGCCAGGCACACTTGAACTTGCGATTGTCCTCCCTCAGAGTTTCAAGTGCTCAGGTTACAGGAGTGTGAAACCATAGTCAGTCCCAAGGATCTCTTCTATAATAGCCTGGACATCCACTCATGATTACTGCCAGAAGCACACACTATAATGGGGGATTACAAAATGGCTGTCTTCTAACTCTACTGTTAGTTCTAAATTTATTAACTGGCATTCTTCTGTAAAGAGAATTTTTTTTCTCCTTTCCTTCTTTTACTTCTTTTTATATTTAATCTTTAGTACTACTATGGACTTAAAAAAATTCAATTTATAAACCATTACCATCATTATACTTCTTCATGTTCAAATTGTCCTAATTTTGGCCAACATGAACTTCTTTAGGCTGTCTCCTGTGTTCTTTTTACATAAATCCTTCAGTCTTTGAGCATTTCCTTGCTTCCTGTCACAATAAAGTATTCTGGTTGAATACAAAATCAAAACGAACAGTAAGGGTGAAAGGGCTGGGGATACGGCTCCAGCAGCACAGTGCCTGCCTAGCAAATGTGAGGTCGTGAGTTCAATATCCGGTACAAAAAAAAAAAATGGTAAGGGTGAAAAAGGCCAGGAGTGTTGGTAAACAGACTGTTAAGGACTCCCTAGAATACTCCAGGTCATCAGCCACTGGGGTGGGCAGGGCCTCTCAATAAAGGGTTTTCACACTTTTCTTTCACAGGGATACATATGGAGATTAGAAGTTTAAATCTCCTTTGGGCACTTTAGATCATGATTGGGTAATCTTACAAATAGCTCTTTGAAATGACTTGTTCTTAGAGAAGTGTGGGGCTGAATTAGTGAGACACATAAGGGAGCAAACAAAAATGGAATTAATTATTAACTCCAGGGTAAACAAAAGTTGTACAAGAAAGGAAATGTAATTCAAAGCATACCTCATGGTTTATGTGAGTAATATTTACAAAGACATTAAGAATACATGCATCAAATGTTGGCTTAACCAACACAATAGTCTATTGATTATATTATACATTATAGTTAGGATGAGGGGAAAACAAATTATATGGATGTGAACTGGGGGTGAAAGAGCTAAATTCACATCCAAAACTAAGTATCAGAAGAAATAATTAAAATAGTTGTCTTGGAACAGGAAGTAGAAATGGGGAGAAGAGTTGTCTTGCTCTTTAACCTTTGAAATACTGATTTCTTAAACTACATATGTTTATTATTCTGATAAAAAATTAAATTAAAAAGGGAAATATTTCCACTTAATAAGGCACCAGATGTACATAGATTCACAGGGTTTTTTTCTACTATACTATAAGTACCATATAATTCCTACATCATATAAGCTACTTCAGAGCACAGAAAATAGGAGGTTCTCCAGTTCATTCTGAGGCTACCACAACCCTGACACCCAGAATTGACAAATAAAGCACAAAAAACATGTAGGCTAAGATCATTATGAATAGATACAAAAATCCAGAAAGCAATATTAGGAAACTGAATCTAACAGCATGTTAGTTAGGCATGGTGGTACATATGTGTAATCCCAGCACTCTGGGAAGCTGAAATAGGACGACTACAAGTTCAAACCTAGCATGCAGAATTTAGTTGGACTCTGTCTCAAAATAAAAAATTTTCCTTTCTTTTCTCGCTCCCCAGCTATCTTGGCGGCTGCTCCTGGTTGAGGGCTATCTGCACCTAAAATAGGAAGGTGGTGGCCACAAAGAAGATGAAAAAAAATCTCCAGAGTTCATCAACTCTAGGCTCCAACTTGTTATGGAAAGTGGAAAGCACATGCTGGGGTAGAAGCTGACATTGAAGATGATCAGACAGGGCAAAGCGAAATTGGTCATCCTTGCTAACAACTGCCCAGCTTTAAGGCAATCTGAAATAGAGTACTGTGCCATGTTGGCCAAAACTGGTGTTCACCACTACAGTGGCAATAATATTGAACTGGGTACAGCATACGGAAAATACTACAGAGTATGCACACTGGCGGTCAATGTTCCAGGTGATTCTGATATCACTAGGAGCATGCCAGAAAAGACTGGTGAAAAACTAACAATGTGAATTTTTTCATTAATAAAACTTGCCAGAGCTTGTTTAAAAATAAAAAAATAAAAAATAAAAAATAAAAAATTTTTTAAAAGGGCTGGAGATGTAGTTTAGTGTGAAGACTCTGGGTTCAATCCCCACTACTGAAAAAACAAAACAAAACAAAACACTGTTAGATTATAACTCTAAACAGTTTAGAGCTAAAGCAGTTTTAGTAAATCTACTGATGTAACTCCAACATTAACAGACTAATGTAGAAAAATAAAATGATCATTCCTCAAATATCTGAAAACATATGCTTGCTGGGTGTGGTGGCAGATGCCTATAATTCCAGCACTTGGGAGGCTGAGGCAGGAGGATTGTTCTGAGTTTGAGGCAAGCCTAGGCTGCACAGTGAGATCATGGCCAGCCTGGATTACCAAATGAGACTGTCTCAAAAACAAATGAACAAATATCCACCAAGTGTTTCACAAAATTTAATACCTATTTATATTGCAACTGTAGGATTTAAGACTACAGGGAGGTGCCCAATGCCACTGGGGGAGGCTTGGTGTAGTCGCAAAGGTTGGGAGAAGCAGCAGTCCCGCTCCTGCACACGTGCCACCATCAGGGAAGCCTCTGTGTAACCATGCAGGTCTGCAGAAGCCCACTGGGCACCCCACTGCCTCCCTGGGAACCTAGGTTCACAGCAACCCAGGTTCCAGGCCCATTCCCCTGCACTGCAGAAGGGCAGCCAATGCAGGAAATGCCTGAGACCCCACAACTGGCTTGTCCAAAGGAACCCAGGAAAATGTCAAGATGTGGGAGCAAAATGCAATCTCAGACCTCTGGCCCGCACAAAACAAGTTCAGGAGACATAAATATAGAACAAATTGGAAATTGCACACCTGAAATTTGTGAAATGATAGCAAGTGAAGAAACAACTTCATGAGGCTGTAAATCAGGTCAGAAATAATATCTCAGGTAAAAGAAGAAATGACAACCATAATGAAAGAATTGTTGAGCATATCTAAAGAAGACATACATTAAAGAAACAGAGAAGCATAGGAAAATGATGGAAACCTTGAATGAACAATAGAGGAAAGAATTAAGAGTGCATGAAACAGATTCAAAGAGATACCCAGGAAATTAAAAAGTCAATCAAAAGCTGGCAAAACCGCTTGAAAGAGACTGAAGACAGACTTTCACACCAATCACAGCTAGCGATCATGAAAGGAAAGATCTCTTAAAAATAACAAGGAACCAGGAAATAATAATTTGACAGCCACAAGATGATGCAAAGAAAAATAATATAAGACTGATAGGTGTCAGCAAAAAAGCAGGACTCAACACAGATGACATAGGAAGAATATTTACAGAAATAACAGTAGAAAATTTCCCAAGTGTGGGAAAAGGACCTGACATACAGATAAATGAGGCATATAGATCTCCAACTAATCATAACCTAAATAAATCTACACCCAGAAACATAATAATCAAGATCCCAGAAATTCAGCACAAGAGCAAAATAATTAAAAGTTGTTAAGAGAAAAAAAAAATCACCTATCAAGGAAAGCCCATGAGGATCACGGCAGACTTCTTAACACAAACCATCGAATTAAGAAGAGCTTGGAGTAAAGTATTTCAAGTCCTGAAAGAAAACAACTTCCAACCCAGATTGATGTACCCTGCAAAACCAACTTTCAAAATTAATGATGAAATAAGACACTTCCATGAGAAAGAACAACTGAAGAAATTTATGACGATCAAACCAACCCAACAAAGGGTACTGAAAGATACTCTAGAAAGAGATAAAAATGACCACAATTCTAAGAACAACAATAGGAAGAAATCAAGCAGGGCAAGCAATTAAACAGAGGGGAAAAGCAGGGAACCAACAGCAGGAAAATAACATGCCAAAACAAGCTAAAACATCAATCATAACCATTAATGTAAATGGCCTCAATTCACCAATAAAAAGAAACACAGGTAGAGTGGATCAAGAAACAAAATCCATCAATATGTGGTATATAAGAAACACATTTAACTCAAATGGAAATTCACAGAGTGAAAGTCAAAGGAGAGAAAACAATACTCCATGCAACAGGAACCCAGAAAAAAAGCAGGAGAAGCTTATCTATCAACTGCAGCTTGGGTAAGAAAGATACAGTATTTTTATACAACAGAGTGCTACTCAGCTACAAAGAAGGATAATCTCGAGGTTTTTGAAGGTAAATGGATGCAACTTGAGATCATGCTTATGAGTGAAATGGTTTGGACTCACATGGGTGAACATCATGTTGTCTTCCTAGTATAAAAACTGACGGTGTAGTGGGATTCAAAACGTAAAACAGATATTGTGAAAGTGAAAGGGGAGAAAATGGTTAGAAAGGGAAGGAACAACTGGGATGGGGGAAAGGAGAAAAAAAAGAAAGAAAGAAAAAGATTATATAATATATATACATGTATACTACATATATATGTGTGTGTGTGTGTATATATATATATATATATATATATATGATAGATAATTACACTGCTAATGTCTGTTAGCCCAACAAAAAGAATGGTTTGTGCTTTCATTGTTTGATCATTTTTTTCATGCATATGTCTGTGTAATCTGAACAACTACTTTGAAGACAACAATATGCAACATATTAACCATTGTTAACCCCCATTACCCTGTTCTGAAAGTTTGTATCATAGTTGTTATTCTTTTTTCTTATTTTGTTTCAAAATTAAAAAAAAAAAAAAAAAGGAATATAGGGAAACTTCCTGCATCTCAAACAGGGTAAATGTCCTAAATGGTTTTTACTATTCAACATTATTTTAGAGGTCAAACTAATGCTGTGAAAATTAAAAAGTAAAATAAAGGCATAAATATTGGAAAAGAGGTATACTATTTGCAGATGTAGTTATTTAACCTAAAAATTCCAAGTGGATTGGCAAACAACAGCATAATTGAGAAGAAAAAAGTTTATACACAACAACAATAAAAACTTACAAGGAGGAATGACTCTAACAGGAAGTGTGCAAGACCTATACATGGAAAACTATAAAACTTTATGTAAGGACACAAACTAACCTTAAATAAATGGCAAGACAACCCTTTATTTGGATAAAGAAATTTAATATTGTAAAAATGTCAGTTCTCCCTAAATGAATCCATAAATCCAACACAAGACCAGTAAAAAATTCAACAACATTTTTTACGGAACTTGACAGGCCTACTCAAAGGTTCACACGGGGAAAATGTACACAATACAGGCAAAATACTCTTGAAAAAGGACAATGACTGTGTATGTGTGTAGGGAAACTTGGCTTAATAAATAGCAAAAGTCTCTATTTGTATGAGAGAATTCCTAGCTTTTGAGATCCCCTTCCTCATCCTGCTGGTAAATCCTGGTGGAAAAACCCTCCTTGGGTTGAAGCAGGGTTGACCTCAACATCACAACAGGGCTGGGCATGTGATACAGAGGAGCCCACACCTTTGGTCATTCCTGAAGGGATGTGCATGAGATTGCATGCAAGCAAAATCAGATTCATCTGAGTTCAATGCACAAATTTTCACAGACATTCTCTGGAAAGATGCCCTCTTTCCCTTGGGTTATTAAGCTGTCAGGGTGTGTCCAGGGCAGTGAATGGTTAGTGTCCACCAGATGCAGAGTCTGCAGAGAGATGAAGATATATGGAGTCTGATGACATCCTTTGAGCCTCATGATACTTGAAAATAGATTTGCTTTTGGACACCCTAGTTATACAGTTATAAATTTCATAATTTGAGCTGAGTTTCTGTTACTTGAAACTGAAAGAGTTCTAAAATGATACAATAAAGCCATGGTAATTAAAACCCTTTGGTTTAGGCACAGATATGAAATCTAGAAAACATTGGGCATGGTGGTACACGCCTGTAATCTCAGCACATGGAAGGCTGAAGGAGGACAGTGATTGTAAGTTCAAGGGCAGGATGGGCCACTTAGTGAGTTCAAGGCCAGCCTGAACTACATAGTAAGAACCTATCACAAAAAAACAAAACAAAACAAAACAAAACAAATAAGCAAGTAAGCAACCAACCAACCAAACAAAAAGATCACTCCTCAAAAAAAACTCCACAAAAAATAAGTCTAGAAACAAATTTATGGGAAGTGGGAATTTAATTTTCAATAAATGTGGCATTAGTTGGGCGTAGTGGTGCATGCTTTTAATCCCAGCACTCGGGAGGCTGAGGTAGGTGGAGCCTTGTGAGTTCGAGGCTGGCTTGGGCTACAATGCAAGGGCAAGGCCAGCCTGAGCTACGTAGTGTGACCCTGCCTCAAAAAATTAGGGCTGGGAGTTTGGCTCAGCGGCTTAAGCGCCTGTCTGGCAGGCATGAGGCTGTGAGTTTGATCCCCGGTGTCACAAAAAAAACAAAAAAAGTGTCATTTTGAAGTTCTGGGACAAGATGGGCCAGTCATTAAGTACTGTGGAAAAACTGTCTCTCTGTAAGTAAAGTTAGAATACTTCCTCACATCAAGCAGCATTATTTGTAGATATATTTGTGTATTGTAACATCACACTGTACACCTTAAATATATGTAAGTTTTATTTTTTAGTTACATCTTAACAAAGCTGAAAAACTACAGATGGATTAGAGTTAAAAGTAAAGCACAAAAGTACAAAAAAAAGTTGGAAGAAAACTCAGTAGTTGTATTTGTTTTTTTCCTTTTCTTTTTTGTATGAGAGACTGAACCAAGGGCCTTTGTGCCGAGTTACATCACTAGCTCTTTATTTTGAGAAAGGGTCAGATTAAATTGCTGAATTGCCCAGGTTGGGCTCAAATTTGTGATCCTCCTGCCTTAGCCTCACAGTGTGCTAGCATTACAGGTGTGTGCCACCACACCTAGCTTACATTCCACAGTTTTAGAGTCTTAGTGTAGAGTAGACCATCCTAAGCAAAACACATTATCCAGAAGATATAAGAGAAATGAAAGTTATGACTGCACAAAAATAAAAACACATATGCACATTATATACTATTATCCCTTGCTACCTGAGTAGGATTAGTTCCAGGGCTCTACAGATACCAAAAGATGCTCAAGACCCTTATATAGAAGTGGCATAATAAGTATTTGTAGACAACCAATACACATTCTCCCTTATACTAAAACATCTCTTGACTACTTAAAATAACTAGCTCAACAAAAATGCTATTCAGTTTTTAAACTATATTATTTTGGGAATAATGACAAGGAAAGAAAAGTCTACACATTTTCAACACCTCATAGGCTAACAACATAGAACACAAACGAGACCCCAGAGGTGAAGCAAACCATGCTTACACTGCATGCTGAGAAAGACTGAGGGTCTGTGAGTGGCAGGAGGTGAAGCGGTTGCTGCCTGTACATTGTGTCATTCATGTGGACTCAGCGTAATGTTTGGTGCAATTTAAGTTTGGCTTTTTGGGACTCGCTGGGATTTTTTCCCCTTCATATTTTCCATCCAAGGTTAGTTGAATCTATGGATGCAGAATCTATGAATAAGGAGGGCTGACTGCAAAATGAAAGATACCTGAAGTATGGTTTAAAAAAGATAAAAACAACAGACTAAGGAAAAGGTAGTAACATACATGACAAAGATTATACATGTTAGACTTACGAAAATCTACACATAAGAAAAAGATGACTCACTAGAAAAATGGGAAAAAGACAAGAAATTCACAAAAGAAATACAAATGGGTTTCAGTACCAGAAAAAGAATATTATTTCACTAGTAATCAGAAGACTGCAAATTAAAGATTTCTTTTTTTTATCTTTAAGTTTGGGAAAAGCAAAGACTTCTACTTTGTAACATTGGTGAGGATATGGGAAAGTGAGTTTGATACACTGTTCATGGTGTACTAGTAAAACCTTTCTGGAAGGCAATTTGGTAATATCCAATTTAAAATGCTTATAATCACTGACACAGCAACTCCTTATTTAGGATCTATCTTAATTTCTGAATGATGTGCTACAAAACACATATGGCATTGTTTACTAAAGCATTGTTTATAATAGTAAAATAAAACAACAAAATACTTGCCCATCAGTAGGGAAAGGATAACTAAATTGTGATGTAATTATACAGTACTAGAAATATTACAAGGTTAAGAAGATGAAAGTGATGTTGAAAAACCTTAGAGAATAACGCATACAATATTACACACAATAAAGAAAAAAGATATGCATATTTACATACAAATATATGAGAATACATAAAAAAGACTAGAAAACTTTAGTAACTAGATACCCCTGTGAAAGAGACAGGTGAGGGAGAAATCCATGTTGTACTTTAAATTTAGTCACAATAAGTAACCCTAATTGTACCAAGTACCTGAAATGGCAAGGTTCAAGCCTGAAATCATTACTTCATTCAAATAATATCTGAGTGCCTACACAGTGCCAGTCACTGTCCTGGTTCCTGGCACCAAGATAAAAATATCAGCCTTGAACCTGAAAGTTTGTGGATCTGCATATATACAGAGGTTCTGATTTATACGTCATTTAGAGAATACAATCTCAAAACTTCATATCTGCTATCAAACTACCATTCAATTAATATTCACTAAGTATTTAATTTTGATACTATACTGTTCTTCACTTTTATACTGCTGATTTTTTTGGGGGGGTACTGGGAACAGAACTCATGACCTTGCACTTGCCAGGCAGGCACTGTGCCGCTGAGCTGTATCCCTGCTATACTGTTACTGTGTATAGAAACACAAATACAGAGTCTCTGCCCTCAGAGATTGGAGGGAATCAAGGATGAATACGAGAAAATGGTTAGGAAGCTACTATAACGGCCTACCTACTGACACTAACTTGGATTAAAGAAGTAAAGACAGAGTATTAGTTTCTTCTTGTTGATATAAGAAACTGTCATAAAGCTAGTAACTCTAAAACCAACAAAAATTTATTGCCTTAGGGTTCTGAAGGGCAGAGGTCTGACCTGGGTCCTAGTGGCAAGTATCAGGATTGGCAGGGATTCACTGTCATCTGGAGGTCTAGAGGACCCTTTCTTTTATCTTGGGTTTTCTAGTTTCTAGAGGCTGCCTGCAATCCTTGGTTTGTGCCTCCTTTTCTGTTTCATTTTATGACTTTATTTACACAGCTTAGGGTTTGCTGAGCTTCTGGAATCTATAAATTAATATCTTTCAAAAGTTTTAGAAAATTTGTGGTCATATATTTGAAATATTCTGTCTTGCTCTCTTTCCTCTATAATTATGTTAAAACTATTCAGTGTTCCACATATCTGTCATGTGTTGTGTAAGTTTTTTCATTTGTCTCTGTATTTTATTTTGTTTTTTGATTGGTCTGTAAGTCAAATTACTAATGCTGTGTTTCATTGTGTTCAATTTGCTGCTGGTCTTAAGACTTGAATTCCTAATTTGTTAGAAGTACTTTTCAGTTTGAGAAAGTACAACTTATCTTTTGTTTTGAGATGGAATCTTGCTATGTTGCCCAGGTTGACCTCAAACTCTTGGGCTCAAATAATCTTCCTGCCTCAGCCTCCTCAGTAATTAGGAGTATAAGCAGGTGTGACACGACTCCAGGTTCTCAATTATTTTTTACAGATTCCAATTTACTGAAATCCATCTTTTCATCTACTTTATTTTTTATTTGTTTATTTTTTTACAGTACTAGGGATTGAATTCAGGGCCTTTGCATTAAGCCACATCCCCAGTCCAATTTCTATTTTTTAATTTTTATTTTGAAACATTAAGTTGCCCAGGCTAGGCTTGAACTTGTGATCCTCCTGGCTCAGCCTCCCAGAGTGCTGGGGTTACTGGTGTTTGCCACTACATCCAGATTTTTATCTACTCTATCCATCTTTTTTTTTTTCCTATTTTATTCATTATATATGTCATAGTTATTCAAAAATCCTTGGCTAGTAACCTTTATATGTGAACATGAGTTGGTCTATTTCTGATGTTTATTTTTTTTCTGGATTACTGGTTGGTTTAATGTACCCTTGCATATCTAATAATTTTTGTACTGTATTTTTGACACTGCATATAGAACACACAATAAAACTAGATAATGTCTTCCATTATGAAAGTGCCCCCTCTCTTATATTAGGCAGGCAGGACAAGGGGTTGGTCTACCTTCATTCAGTCAAGGATTCATTTGGATCAGGGTAGGACTACAGGGTCCCATTTTATTTTTTGCAGTGCTGGGGATTTTTTGCAGTGCCAGGGCCTCACACATGGTAGGCACCCCAACCCCTGGTCTACAGTTTCATTAATACTCAGTACAACTCTGGTTTTTCACTGTTCCTTTGGATGTGGCTCTCCTGAGTTTTTGGCTGGGAGCCTAGATCTTTAGCTTACGACACCGGAGGGGCTCAAACCCTGGGAAATGTCTTGACAAAGAGATCATTCAGGTGTTTGATATAGGCACCTTTCTACTAGGAAGGTTTTAGAATTCAGTATTATAGGACTGTATATTTCATTTGTTATTTTTGTTGGCTCCTATATATATCTTGAGAACTGAGGAAAACTGACTTTACATTTAGGCCTTTGCTAGGATTGCCCCACATGAAGGCACACAGGTCTGCTGGTGAGTCTTCTCCAGGACAGTCCCTCTGTTGGGGTGTGGCCTGACCCTTCACTTGAAATTATCCCAGGAAAGAAAAGGGCTAGTGATCACCTAGGAAGCTGTCTTCCTTCTCTGCAATTTAGTCCATCTAGTCCTTGTTGCCATCTCATGTCTTTAAAAATATGTTTAGTATAGTATAAAATGATGGGGCCAGGGATATAGCTCAGCAGCACAGCGCTTGCCTGGAAAATGCAAGGTTCTGAGTCCAGTTCCCTGTACCAAAAAACAAAACAAAACAAAACAGCAACAAAAAACTATTAAAAAATGTTTTTGGTTGCACTGAGAATGTTGCTTGCTGTGACCTATCACATCATACCCAGAAGCAGAAGTTCTATTTGTCAGGTCTGAAAGAAACCTAGCATTCATAGTCCTATACTAGACAAAATAAGAGAATAGATTTAACATGGCTCTGAAGGAAAAGGAAAAATCAGGAATGACTATTAGGTTTCCACATAGAGGCTAGACAGATGTTGGTGCAGTTAAGATTATAGAAAATGATCAGACAGAGGTTGGGAGAAGATCATGGGTTCAGTTTTTAATACAGAATAGCTCTTCAGTTTCTAGTTTAGGAATTGAACGTAAGGCAGTACAATTCACTAAGATAGGAACCACTGGAAGGGAAAGTAATTTTGAGAGCAAGATCATGAGTTTGGTTACATATGCTGGATTTTAACTTATCTTTGAGATTTTCAGGTAGTCAGCTGGATTTAGTGATATGAGTCACAGAAGGGAGGTGAGGGTTGGAAGCTTATTTTTTATTTTTTATTTTATTTTTTTTTTGTGGCACTGTGGATTGAACTCACAACTTCGCGCCTGCCTGACAGGCACGTAAGCCTTTGAGCCAAACTCCTGGCCCTAGTTGTTTTTGTTTTTGTTTTTGTTTTTTCTTTTTGTGGCACCAGGGATCGAACTCACAGACTTGCGCCTGCCAGAGAGGCGCTTAAGCTGCTGGTCCAAACTCCCAGCCCTAGTTTTTTGAGGCAGGGTCGCACTATGTAGCTCAGGCCGGCCTTGTGCTCACGTTGTAGCCCAAGCCAGCCCCGAACTCACAACGCTTCGCCTACCTTAGCCTCCAGAGTGCTGGGATTAAAGGTGTGCGCCACCACGCCTGGCTGGAGGCTTATTTTTAAGGGTAATTAGCATGTAGCAGGCAACTGATGTCATGATGTGAATGTGACTACCTCGGTTGGGTACACAGGGTGAAAGGAAAGAAAACCCAGACTGGGTCTTGAACAATTTCCAAGTTAAACAAATAGGCAAATCATCATCATCACGGCCTTGGCACTGAGCTACAAGCCCAGCAGGCATTGAACTCATGACCTCATGCTCACCAGGCAGGTGCTTGTGCCACTGCACTATATCTCTGGCCCCTTCCCACTCTTTTTTAAAAAACTGACTATACAGATTAATGGGTTTCATTTTGGCAGATTCATACATGCACATAACATACTTTGATTATTTTCACCCATTACCCTCTTTTCCCCCCTTTCCCATTTTGTGGGTGCTTCCGATGTACATAAAATATTTTGCTCCTATCCATTTCCTTATTATCTATCCCCACACCCTTCCCCCCACCCTTACTTCCTTTCTCTTGTCTAAGTTTCCCTTCTACTTTCTTGTCATTTTTTTTAGATGACATATATCTTCATATTTGGAAGGACATGTGCTATTTTGTCCTTCTGAATCAGGACTATTCTGTTTCACATCATGGTTTCCAAATCCATCCATTTTTTTGCAAATGACAGAATTTCACTTTTATTTGAGGCTAAAAAATACTATGCTGTGTATGCCTCAGTTATTTTTCTTGTTGCTGAGACATAATGCCTGACTCCTAAAGTTAAAGGAGGAAAGGTTTATTTAGCTCACAGTTAGAAGAGGTTTCAGTTCATAGTTGGCTGGCTCCAAGGCAGGGTGGCTTGGCAGAGGGACATGGCAGAGGAGAAACAGTTCACAGAGAGCAGAAGGCAGTAGACCAGCAGAAGCGATCACAGTGGCCCTCTTTCTAGCCCTTATATTTTATCTACCACTCACACCCAAGGAGGGTCTTCCCATTATCCACTCCCAGAACTATGCCAAACCGATCAGATTGACTTAGTAATCACACATCCTTGATCACAGCATCACACACTATAGGTCCAGCCACCTCTGAAAAGTCCCACCTATGACTGCATGAAGCTTTGGGGGACATCTAGGCACAAGCCAGAACAGTGCATATTCCACATTTGCTTTACCCATTCATCTGTTGATGGGCATCTTGGCTGGTTACATGTCCTGAGTACTGTGAATTGTGCTGCAATAAACATAGGTATGCAGGTATCCCTATGGTATGCTGACTTTAAATATACTAAGAAGTGTTACAGCTAGAGCAAATGGTAGTTCTGTATGTAGGGTTTTTTTCTATTTTTAATTTTTTTGAAATCTCCATACTGATTTCCGTAGTAGCTGTACTAATTTACATTCCCACCCTCCCCATCCTTGCTAAAAATTTTTTAAAAACTCCTATAGAGAGACATTTTGACTGGAGATGTTTGTTTTTCAGTTTTTTGAGACAGTGTTTTGCTATGTAGTTCAGACTGACCTTGAATTTACTATGTAGCCTATGCTGCCTTCAAACTTGCAGCAATCCTCCTGCCTCAGCCTCCCAAGTGCTGGAATTACAGGTGTGTGCCACCATGCTCAGCCCTTCAATGGGCTTTGATTTGAATTTCTCTGGTCATTTTATGTTGTTGTTTATTTTTATTTTGAGACAAGATCCCACTGAGTTGCCCAGGCTAAGCTTGAAACGTGATCTTTTTGACTCAGCCTCCCACAGTGCTGAGATCACATATGTGTGCCACCACACCCAGAACAAATGCTCTGATTTCTATACCCGTTAATGTGATAAAACTTCAGCAATGATTCTTGTTGATTTTCACATTTTTCTGTCAGTAAAACATACCAATTTATCTTGGGGAAACTACCTATTATCCTAAATTCCATCAGCAGTTCCCTTGTCACTTTTGGGAAATTATAGTCTATAAAGGAAATCCACAGATCCTGTATAGCTTTAGACATTATTTTTCAAACTGCACGCCATGACTCAGTGGGTCATGAAATTAATTTTAGTGGTTCCTGATTGGCATTTTAAAAATGAGATACATTGAAGGGACAATATCAATATGCATCACATGTGTAAGTATCTACACTATTTTGCTCAGTGAATCTATCTAGTTTCACAGTTGTCAATGCCATGTATAACTCCCAAATTTGTCTATCCAAGGTTTTCTCCTAAACTCCAGACTTACTTACACATCTCCATCTAGGTGTCTACCAAATGTATGAAACTCAAAAGCTCCAATCTTCCTTCCTGAAACAGCTCCACCTGCAACCTTTCCAGATGATGGCAATATCTTCTTTCCACCTTCAGTTTTTATGGCTTAAAACCCTATGTAGTAGTTGCTTTTTACCTCTCACATTTGCTAACGCCCCACCTGTCAAGAAATGCTATTAAATCTACCTCAAAATCCAATTGCTTCTTTTCATCCCTAGGAGTACCACCTGGCCCAAGTTACTATCATTTCACCTCTGAGCTAACACAGTAACTCTATAGGTCTCTTCACTTCCACTGCCAACTATCTATCCTCAACACAAATTAGAGTAATCCTTTAAAACAGAGGTCGTAGACTTCCACAAAGCGTAGAGTAAGTATTTAGGCTTTGTAAGCCAAGAAGCAATATCAAGGCTATTACATAACTTTTTTTTGTGTGTGTGTGTGTGTGTCAGGAATCAAAGTCAGGGCCTTGCACTTGCCAGGCAGGTGCTGCGCTGCTGAGCTACATCTCCAGTCCTACAATTTTTTTTGTAATACAGGTATATTAATGAGAAAAAATGAAATTCTTTTTAAAGAAATGGATATTATTTGCTGAATAAGGGTCCAAAGTCAGTGTTTTTATTGTCAAATCAACTGCAAGTGTTTATCTGTGAAAATCATTCTAAGCTGTAGGCCATATAAAAAACAAGTAGAGTGATGGCTTTACCTTGCAGGCTGTAGTTTCCTGACCTCTGTTTTACAATATAATCAGATCGTATCACTCTTCTTTCAAAAACCTGTTATTTAGTTTTCTATTGTTGGTCAACAAATTACTAGAAATTTAACTTTAAAGCAACACCCATTTATAATTCTCACAGTTCTACAAGTCTCAAGTTCAAGTGGATTTGATTCAGGGTCTTGCAAAGCCACAGTCAAAGTGACTGCTGATATGGAGGATCTGGGAAAGACTCTGCTTTCAAGTTATTGGCAGAAGCCAGTTCCTTGTGATTATAGGTCCAAGGTCCCCATTTCCTTGCTGGCATTTTCTGCGCCAACTGCTTTCCTCTAGCCTCCATGCACACCATTACCTCTCTGACATTATTTTCTACTACTCTCCCTCTGGCTTACTCTGTTCATTCATGCTAGCTTTCTGGCTGTTGCTTGAACCTGCCAGACACACTCCCACCTAGGATCTCAGCATGGCATGTTCTTCTCTCATATATCTACTTTTGTGTGTGTGCGTGTGTGTGTGTGTGTGTGTGTACTGGGAATCAAACTCAGGACCTTGTGCGTGCCAGGGAGGTGCTGCACCACTGAGTTATATCCCCAGCCCTCATATATCTACTTTAACTCCAGTATGTCCAAGCCTTTGCTTACCCTTCACTCTTTCAATGAGGCCTAAGTGACTATACTATTAATACCACAGCCTGCACTCTTACTCCTAGCACTGCCTAGTTTTCCTAAGCTGTTCTTTTTTCTACTGTACTTACCTTCTAACATATTACATACTTATTTATCTTTATTGTCTATCTTTCCTTGCTAGAATTAATTAAGCTCCTCAAAGGTAAGAATCTTTGCCTATTTTTTGTTCATGTATGTGCTTTAAGCATCTAGCACTGTGGCTGATACAAAACAAGTGAAAAAAAAAAGAAGAAAGAAAGAAAGAAAATTCCTGGGGTCACTAGATGACTTCTATGATCCTTCTCGAATTTGAGCACTTAATTACTTAATTTTTTTTTTTCCCCTGGTACTGGGGATTGAATCCAGGACCTCTGTACTAAGGCACATCTGTAGGCCTTGTATGAGACAGTATCTTGATAAGTTGCTAAATTGCCCAGGCTGGGCTTAAACTTGTCATCCTCTTGCCTCAGGTTCTCACAGTGCTAGGAATACAGGTCTGTTCTACCATGCCCAGCTGAGCACTTATGCATTTCTATGGATAACTATAAATTTTCATTATATCTTTTGGGAAATGGCAAGGCTCACAACCCAGTGACTATAGCAAGGCACTGAATTATTGAAATATGTTGACACTGAAACAGCAAAATAGTCCTTCCTACCTGTTTTATAATTGAATTTTTTAAAAGTTAAAAAAAAAAACCTGTAAAAACAGCAAGAACTGCTAAATGCCCCAAAATATTAAACTCTGTAGTTAACCGCTCCATCAAAAAGACATATTACATCAGCACAAATGACAAGAGAATGTTTTCCAGATCAAAATTTCTCTAGTTAAACCTTCCATTCACTTACCGAAGAAACAAAGAAGAATGAAGAAAGATTTCACTCAAAGTCTCTGCGGTAGAAATTGTAACCTGAGCTGACTTTGGGAGTAAAGACCACTTCTGAAGTAGGTATGATTTCCATTCATCTACAGGCAGATCCATGCTACTCTCAATCTGGGGAGTGAATAAGAAAACAGGAATTCAGATTTCTACAGAAGTGTAATTCCAGAGAAAGAAGAGTTCATTCAATCATCAAGTAACAAAATCAGTTCCTGCTGTCTTTTTCTATAGTTGTTCAAAGGTTAAAGAAGGATCTGTTACCTCAATTCATTCAACAATCTTTCATTCAGAAATATTTACTAAAAGCCTACTTTGTTCTACAAACTAAAGTCAGGTGGTGATTATACAAAGATGAATCAGATTACTGTACCTAGCTCCACGTCCTTCTAGACCTCCGTCTACTCTAGTTCTCCAAATCATTCTAGATTATTCCCCAGCAATTAAGTCAAATATTTCGGTCTTACATGTTTCAGTTTTCTGCTTCAGTACCTAACTCTTCCAGTTCAAGTCCTCATCATCTCTTGTTAGAGATTCTTTCCAGTGTCGTAACTAGTCTCCACAACCTCTTCTTCCAACCCACCCTCCACGTTGAGATGGGCCTCAGTCTTCTGCATTAAACTCATCAACACTCCTAGCATATAGGAGAATACAGCACAAGCTCAACTTTATTCGCTCACTTTTCTATCCGTCTTCTGCATCCCACAATAGGAAGGTATACTCATTGCTAACCCCAGCTTGCGTTTGCACAGACCATTTGTCCCTCACGTGGAGTCCACCTGGCAAATTCCAGCACATCTCTGACTCTGTGATTTTCTATCTATGATTCCACCACACGTGGGGCCCCCACGCGTCTACCTTGACTTTGGGTTCCTCACGTGGAGACTCTCCGAAAGGCTGTGCTCTCCCCTGAGGGACCGGCCGTTATTTACCGACAGGGGATGACGCTGAGTCAAACTCCTGGCCTCTCATAGGCGGGAGGCCTGCACCAGGCTGCTGAGACAACCAGGCCATTGCTTTGACTATATTTAGCAACAGCGTTATCAGGAAACACCTCTGACTGTCCTCTGAGCTACCATTTTGTCCAGGTATGGTACCCAGATCGCGCAGGGAACGCTCCCGGAACTGGCCACCCGCACTCTCCGCAGTCACTGCTTCCTATTTAGCACGCAGGTCCGCTCCGCGCCCCGCCCCAGACCCAGCCATCCCGCCACAAGGCCTCGAACCCTGACTTCACCGAGTCACGTGAGCCGCTTGCCGCGCCTCGGCCAATAAGGTGGCTGCTCGGACCCTAGGCCCGCCCCCTCGCGGCGCGCACGTCGGGGGCGTAAGAGGCGTGCACAACTCCTCCCGCCAATCACGGTGCAGCCCGCTCCCTCCATTCCACTTTCCTCCTGCTGTTAGTGAAGCCAGGTTTGTCGTGGAGCGGGAGCGCGAGAGTTAGCTCCGCGGAGTCATGGCCGGCCAGCTGAGCGAGGGGGCTATTGCGGTAAGAAGACCGCAATGGGTCTGGGAGCGGCCTGGGTGGCGATGCCCCGGGGCCGTGCAGAGTGGCGAATGGAGGTGGGGTAGGGAGATCGTGGGATTATGGGGAGCAACCAGGTTGTGGGGGTCTCTGTCCTATCATCACCCCCTTTTGAGGGATTCTCATCGTCTTTTACACATCTTCACGTTTCTCCTACTTAAGAAAATAAAACAAAATGAACGTCCCTCCTCCTTCTGCGGCCACTGTGTCTCCTTCCTTTTCCCCGTGCACAAACTTTTCTAGTTGTCTGTTTTCAGCTATTTCATTTCCTTACTTGCGTTTAGCTCTTTAGTCCTCTGCAATCGGAGAGTCTCCTGATCATTGTAGAAAGAATTTTGGCTGAAGTTAACCAGTGGCCTTCAAGTCGCTAACTCCGACAGACACTTCAGTTCGTAGCTTACCTGAATTCTCAGTAGTGTTTGGCCCTGTTGATCTTTGCTTCCTTTACTAACACTGTTTTTAAATTCTGTGGCTCAGCTTGGCGGGCCTTTCCCTTTTCTTATTTGCATTCTCCTTTGTAAATTTTGTACCTTCAAAGGCTTTCTCTAGGCTCTGTCCCCCGCAAAGGCAATTTTCATTACCTTGTAGATGTCAGTTGTTCACTGACTTCTTCGTGCTGAGCCGCGGCTTCTATCTATAGTGTATCTTCGTTGATTCCCAAAGCAAACCCGTTAAGTCTAGACCACTTGATGTCCTTAACTCAATGAATGGCACGAGTATCTATTACGTTACCATACCCAGGAATTAAAGAATCATTCTTTCCACATTCTCCATCACTCCAATGTCTGCTCCCTGACCAAGTAAAGTGTATTTTATCTCCATATTGATATTTTAAGTTCAGCTCTTCGCCGCATTGGCACCAATTATTTTTTTTAATTAATTAAGTTTATTGGTACATTTTAGTATACAGAATGGTCACATTCATCACAGGGAATTGATACATGTACGAGATATATGTTGATTTTTTTTTTTCCCATTCCCCTTCCTTCCCTTCAACCCCACTTTGCCTCGTTCACAAAAGCTTTGTTTCTATTTTTTCCTTTTCTCGTTTTTTTCTTTTCCTTTTCTGCCTTTGCTCCTTCCCCCTCCGTAGTTCCTCTTCCTATTTGAGTATTTTCTTCCTATTTCAGATATCTGTTAAACATTTTGGTCCTTATTTACACTTTCAGTTTCTTATGGCAGAGAAACAATGCAGTATTTACACATGTGTGTCCGGTTTATTTCACGAAAGAGTATGCTCGCAAAGTGCATCCATTCACTTTAAAATGTCTTGAGTTTACCCTTCATTATGGCCTAGTGGTACTCCATTGTATAAAAAACTTACATCTTCTTTATATTCATTGGTTGATGAGCATTTAGGCTGTTTCCAAGATTTAGCTGTTACAAACTGTGCCACCATTTCTCTTGCCTGGACTACTCAACGTACTCTGCTCCAGCCATTCCCATCATATCATCTTTCCACTTGATCTCACCTTTTCTAGCTTTTTAAAAATTTTAAATTTATGCCGGGCATGGTGGTGCACGCCTTTAATCCCAGCACTTGGGCAGCAGAGGTAGGAGGAGTGTTGTGAATTCGAGGTCAGCTTGGGCTACAATTCGAGAGCAAGGCCAACCTGAGCTACGTAGTGCGACCCTGCCTCAAAAAACTAGGGCTGGGAGTTTGGCTCAGTGGCTTAAGTGCCTGTCTGGCAGGAGTGAGGTGGTGAGTTTGATCCCTGGTGCCAGCAAAAAAAAAATAAATAAATTTATAATATATATTCTTGCCTTCCACAGGCTTTTTGTCTCTGTTTTCTTCTGCCCACTGCCTGGATTGTTCTTCATTCTTCCCTCCCTCCCTCCCTCCCTCACTGTAGCAGTGGTAGCAAGTTTTAGGTGCCCAATAAGTTGCTGCTTGCATTGAGTGAATAAGGCATTGGAAAGAAAAGGACAGATGAGTAGGAAAGAAAGGCTACTTGAGAGAAAACCAGAAGAAGAACACTTGTCAGATCCAAGAGAATATTTGAAAAAATTGGGACTGTATAAACGCTGAAACCTAAAAAATGATTGCGAATTGTAGTCCTTGTTGACTTTACAGCTGTTGCCTTGTACCTTTAAGACATTAGAATGGTACCTTGTTCTTTTTTTTGCGGCACCGGGAATTGAACTCACAACCTCGCACCTGTCAGACAGGCGCTTAAGTCACTGAGCCAAACTCCCAGCCCCAACCTTATTCTTTTTTACAGTATTGAGAATTGAACCTAAGGTGGGCCTTCACACTGAACAGCATTTGGCCCTTTTTTATTTTTTATTTTGAGACAGTTTCCCTAAGTTGGTAAATTGCCCAGCTGAGGTCAAATTTGTGATCCTCATGCCTTAATTTTCCAGAATACAGGGATTACAAACAGGCCTCACCATACCCAGCTGGTTTTCCACTTTTTTTTTTTTTTTTTTGCCTTTTTGAGACAGAGTTTCACTGTGCATTTCAGGCTGGCCTTGAGCTCACTTAGTAGGCCGGGTTAGCCTTGAACTCTGATCGTCCTGTCTAGCCTCCTGAGTGCTGGGATTACAAGCCTGTGCCACCATGCCCGGCTCCACTTTTTTTTTTAATGTCTACTTTTAATTTTATTAGTATGTGTACACAATACATAATTACATTCATCTTGATCATTTGTACTAATCTTCACTCTTACAAAGAATGTTCATTGTTTAAATAATTTGATTTTCAATTAGCAATAATCGCGCCTCGGATAAACCTCATTGGCTACGATACTGCCACTGCACAAAGCTGTTTAAATAATTTGGTAAAATTTTCTTTATAGTTAGTTTTAGAAAGTTTTGAGACAGTGTCTCACTTTGTAGTTTATGCTGGCCTTGCAGTCAGTGTGTATCCCAGACTGGTCTTGAACTCATAGTGGTCCTCCTGCTTCAACCTCCTGAGTGGTGGGATTACAGGCGTGGGTAGGAACCTATTTCTAGTGTTAAGTATTGCTTCAGTTTTTGTTGTTATTGTTGTTTCATTTTTGGGGTTTTTTTGGTACCAGGGATTGAACTCACAACCTCGAGCCTGCCAGGCAGATGCTTATGCCACTGAGCTAAATCCTCAGCCCTGTTTTTTGAGACAGGGTCTCACTATGCAGTGCTTCAGTTTTTTCATTAATGGAGTTTTCAAATGTGCTTGTGATGGAGGACCTTTGTTGAATTTATCAGCTAAAGCAAGTATTATTTTTGTTCAAAAGATGAAAGCTAGGTCTGGGGATTTAGCTCAGTGGCAAGCAGGTTGTGAGTTTGATCCCCGGTACCAAACAACAAACAAACAAACCAAACCAAATGAAGAAGGCCCCAAAGAGTAAACAAGTAGCTCACAAATGGTGGAGTTGGTTTGAGCAAAAGTTGTCATTATAAGACATTATACCTAAGGCTACTATAGTAAATAGAATAACTAGCATTTATATATTTATTTATACATTATTTTTGCAGTGCTGGATCAAACCAAGGGCCTTGCATATAAAGTATATACTATACAAATGCTGTACAACTGAGCTACAAGGACTGATCATAAAATACAGTATGTGGTAGCCAGGCATGGTTGTGCAGCTCTATAATCCCAATACCAGGAAGCTGAGGTAGGAGGATTACTGCAAATTCAAGGCCATCCTAGGCTACATAGTGAGTTCAAGGGCAACCTGTAGTATAGTATATAGTGAGACCCCTGTTGGAAAAAACAGAAAGAAATGTACTGTTTACTTTGTTTTTATCTATAATTTTAAAATTCTTTTTAGTACATATTTGTAGTACATACTGACTACATTCGTGGTGGGGAGTTAGTACATGTACATAATGTGGTCTGTGTTTAAATTTTAAAAATTTATTGCAGTAAATGACATATTGCAGGATGTGATTAAAAAATACAGTGAATGGTGCTGCCTAGTACCATCTAACAGACTTAGCAGGCTAGTGAAAACATCATGGTGTGTCTTCATTCACCATATTCTCTGTGTCTGGCATTGTGAGATCTCTGGCTTCTCCCCAAATCAGAATGACCCTAAATGCTTTGAATTGATTCAGGACAGATTCGGGACGTGTAGACAGTGACCTCAGTGCAACTGAAGACATTCATGAAAGGGAACTTCCAGAAGTGCTACAGCGAGTGGGAAGGTCTATATTATTAGTACCCCCAATTTATGGTTGAAGATGTTAAAGTGCAGAGAGCTTAAATACAGCATTCATTTGGAGAATATAAAGCAATTTTAAGTGTGTCATACTATATGACCCAGAAAAAAATCTTACAATCAGTGTTCATGATAACATTTTATTTTATTTATTTATTTTTTAAATTTTATTTTTTGAGACAGGGTCTCGCTGTGTAGTTCAGGGCTGGCCTTGAGGTCTATCAAAATAGATGTTTCAGGAGTTACCACCTTTTTATTTCTGAGTAGTATTTTATGGTGTGTTATAATACAACTTGTTTATTCTTGTTAATCATTTGGGCTATTTTTGGTTTTGGCTACTGTAAATAAAAAGCTATAAACATTTCTATGTAGATCTTTACCATTATAAATACTTGAGTATTTATGTTACATGTAAACTTTATAATATATAAATTAAATTACATGTATAAAGTAGCAGACAATTATACATAGTAGCTAATATATAAATATATATCTAGTAGTACAGCTGTTGGGTCATATGATAACTGAATTTTTTTTGTGTGTGTACTGGGGATCAAACCCAGGGCCTCTACCATTGAACTATAATCCTTAACCCATGACTACATCTTTTACTATATGTGAGTGTTGTTTATATTTTCTCTCAATCTGTGTCTTGCCTTTTCATTCTTTTAATATTTCTTAAAAGCTGGGCATGGTGGCACACGCCTGCAATCCCAGCACTCAGGAGGCTGAGGCAAAAGATCGTTGTGAGTTTGAGACCTGCCAGGGCTACAAACTGAGTTCAAGGCCAACCTTGAACTGCATAGCGAGACCCTGTCTCAAAAAGACAAAAAAAAAAAAAAAAAAGTGTCTGTGTGTGTGTGTGTGTGTAGAGGGAGAGAGAGTACTTTTAAATTTTGATAAGGTTCAGTTTATCAATTTTTTTCCTTTTTCTAAGTATGTTTTTGTATCCTAAGAAATCTTTTCTACTCCAAGATCACAGTCTTTTGTCCTGTGTTTTCTTCCAGAGGCTTTATAATTTTAGCTTTTTTTTCACGCTGTGAACTATTTCAAGTTTACTTTTTTATGTATGGGGTATAAGTCTTTTTTCCACTGTTCATAGTCCCTTGTTCCTGCACTGTTTGTTGAAAAGATTCTCTTGTTCCATTGAGTTAGTTTTTCACCTTTGACAAAGTAAGTTAAAATTATATATGTGTAGGTTTTTTTCTGGAACATCTATTTCATAGCTTATCTATAGATCCATAATTGTATCAGTAATACACTGACTTAAAAACAGTTTTAAGTCTTGAAATTTAGTAGTATAAATTCCCCAACTTTGTTTCTCTTTCAGTATTATTTTACTGATTATAGTGATCAGCATTTTTTTTAAAGGTTCTCTACATTTTCATGTATACATTTTAGAATCAGCTTATCCATTTCTAATAAACTTTAAGAGGGTTTTAAAAACTTTTTCAAGTTGTACGTGGTGGCGCACGCCTTTAATCCCAGCACTTGGGAGGCTGAGGTAGGTTGAGCGTTGTGAGTTCGAGGCTGGCTTGGGCTACAGTGTGAGCAAGGCCAGCCTGAACTACATAGTGCGACCCTGCCTCGAAAAAAATAGGGCTGGACATTTGGATTAGTGGCTTAAGCGCCTGCCTGGCAGGCTCGAGATTGTGAGTTCGATCCTTGGTACCAACAAAAAAAAATTTTTTCATTAGTACATGTTTGCAGTATATAATATATTCCTTGTGGGTACATGTATATAACACATATTAATTCCTTTTTCATCCCCTTCCCCGTTTTTCCCTCCCACCTCCCTCCATCTCTTGATCCCCTTCCCATTTGAGAAAGATGTAGTTCTCTACTTCTCATTGTTTATTATTTTGCTCTTTATCTGTATTTTGGGTTTCTCAAGTAAGAGAAACCATGCAATATTTAAGCTTGTGTATCTGATTTATTTCACTTATGTTCTTAAGGTGCATTGATTTCCTACAAATGACTCGTTTGTTTTTTATGGCAGAGTAGAACTCCATTGTGTAAATACCACATTTTCTTTATCCATTCACTTGTTGATGGACATATAGACTGCATCCAAGATTTAGCTATTGTGAATTGTGCTATTGTAGATGTAAGTATTCCTGTATCGTTGTAATATGATGTCTTTAACTTTTGGGGGAAGGTACAATAGGTGGGTCAAATGGAATTTCTAGTTTTAGTTTTTGGAGGAATCTCCATACTGGTTTCCATAATGATTGTACTAGTTTATATTCCCATCAGCAATGTAGACGGGTTCTTTTTTCCCTTTTCCCTGCAGCCTCACCAGTATTTGTTATTTGATTTTTTTTTTTTTTTTTTTTTGGTACCTGGGATCAAACTCACAACCTTGTGCCTGACAGGCAGGCGCTTAGGCCACTGAGCCAAATCCCTGGCCCTTGATTTCTTAATGATGGCCATTCTTTCCTGGAATCTCAGTGGAACACTGCAATCTCAGTGTTGTTTTAATTTGCATTTCTGTAATGGCCAGAGATGTTGAGCATTTCTTCATGTATTTATTGATCATTTGTACTTCCTCTGTGAAGTGTCTATTAATTCACTTGTCCATTTTTTGATTAGGTCTTTTATTTTGAGGAATTTCTAATTTTTAAAATTTTTCTATATATTTTAGATATTAGTTCTTTGAGGAACAATGGGAAAATTTTTTTTTCTATTCTTTAGGTTGTCTTTTTTGCTGCGCAGAAGCTTTTTAATTCAATATGATACCATTTGTTGATTCTTAGTGTTATTTCCTGTGTAGCTTGGTGTCTTGGTTACTTTCACTCATTGCTGAGACAGAATACCTGACACCCAAAATTAGGGAAGGAAAGGTTTATTTCTTACAGGTCTTGGGAGTTTCCATCCATACTCAGTTGGCTCCAAGGTGGCGTGGCAGGGCCGCCATTCATGGTGGCCACCAAACAGCAAGGCGAACCCGCAACAGAGGACAAGAGAGAGACCCACGTTACTCCCGCTTTACCCTGTATATCGGCTCCACCCCTGGGTGGGTGCAGCACTCACATCACCAATCCCAGCACTACACAACAAACCAATCATGAGCGCCAGACTTGGCTCCTTCCAAATTACAAGAGGACTTGGGGGGGGACACAGGATCCAACCAGTACACTTGGGTTCTGTTCAGAAAGTCCTTGCCTGTGCCTATGACTTCAAAAGTTTTACCAATTTATCTTCCAGTGGGTTATGTTTCTGTTTTACCATTTAGTTCATTAATTCATTTTGATTTTAATTTAGCACATGATGAGAGGTAGTGGTCTAGATTCAGTCTTCTGTGAGTGGGTAACAGTTTTCCAAGCACTGTTCATTAAAGAGACTGTCTTTCCTCCAGTGTGTTTTTGGCCCCTTTGTCAAAAATCAAATAGTTGTATGTACATGGGGTGTTTTTGTATCCTCTATCTTGTTCCATTGATCCTCATGTCTTCTTTCGTGCCAGTGGCATGCTGTTTTTATTACCATAGCTTTGCAGTATAGCTTTGGGTTCTGGGATTGTGATGCCTTTCTGCCTTGCTCTTGGCCAAGAATGCTTTTGCTATTCTGAGTCTCTTCCAGTTCTATATGAATTTTAGAGTTGTTTTTTTCAGTCCACTGAAGAATGCTATTGGAATTTTATTGAGGTTGCATTAAATATGTCTATCAACTTTGAAAGTATGGCCATTTTGACTATTTTGTTTCTGCCTAATCAGAGACAGAGGATATCGTACCATTTTCTGCTGTCTTCTTCGATTTCCTTTCTTCAGAATACTATAGCTTTCATTGTAAAAGTCTTTCACATCTGCCTAAGGGGTATGGGTTGGTAGGGCATTTATTGATTAGTTGACATTTTACAAATACTAAGTCTTTCAAGGCATGTCTCTTAATTTGTTCAAATTTCCATTTATTTATTTATTTATTTATTTATTTTTGAGACATGGTGTTGCTGTGTAGTTCAGGCTAGCCTTGAACTCATTGTGTGGCTGAGGCTGGCCTCAAACTCATGGTAATCCTCCTGCCTCAGCCTCCTGAGTGCTGGAATTACAGGCTTGAACCATCGCACCTGACACGTGTCCTTTAATTTCTCTCAAAAGTGTTGTGTAAGAGTGTTTGTTTGTTTGTTTGTTTGTTTTACTTTTTTGTGATACTGGGGATTGAACTCAGGGCTTCATACCTGCAAACTGAGTGTGCTGGGGCACATCCTCAGCCCTTTTTATATTTTATTTTGAGGCAAGCCGGCCTCGAACTCACAACGCTCCGCCTACCTCAGCCTCCCGAGTGCTGGGATTAAAGGCGTGCGCCACCACGCCCGGCTTCATTTTCAGTTCTTATTGCTGGTACATAGAAATACAAGTAAATTTTGCATGTCAACCTTGTATTCTGCAAACTCACTAAATTGACTTAACTAGTTTTTGTACATTTCTTAGGATTTCCTAAGCATGCAGTCACATCATTAGCATGTAAAGGCGGTTTCAAGTATTTCTTCCTTTCCATTCTTGATGCTTTTGTCTCTTTTCCTTGCCTATTACATAGTTAGGACACCTACTGTCATGAATGAAAGTAGTGAGAGCTGCTTTTGCCTTGTTCCTGATCTTAGGGGAAAATCTCTGTTTTTTACCATTAAGTGCTAACTATAGATTTTTAAGAAGATGTCAGCTATCAGTTTAGGCTTTCTTCTTTGCCTAGTTTGCTGAGCTTTTTATGATGAATGAATGTTGAGTTTTGTCAAATGCTTTTTGCCCATCGATTGAGATTATAGTGTTTTTTCATCTTTATTCTGTTAATGTGACAGATTACATTGATTTTTGGATTTTGAGTAAACTGCTTTCTGGGGATAAATCCCACTTGGTCAGGATATTATTTTATATGGTGCCAAACTTGTTTATTTGCTAATATTTCACTGAGGAGTGTTGCACCTGTGTTCATGAATGATATGCCTATGATTTTTCTTACTGTAGAATGCCTTTGTTTTTTTCCATCAGAGTAAACCTAACATCCTAAAATGATTTGGGAAATTTTTCTCCTTCTGTTTTTTAAAATGATTTATGCGTGTGTTTCTTTAGAAGGCAGATAGACTTAAGATTTAAAATTACAAATTTAGCTTCTAATAGATATGGACCTATCTAGATTTTTAGGCTTTTTTGTATTTGTTTTGATAGTTTATGTTTTTCTAGGAATTTTTCCATTTTAAGTTGTTTCTAATATTCCTGTTTTATCTTTTTAGCTTTTATATAGGATTTACAGTGATGCCTTTGCTTTCATTCCAGATATTGAACATATGTTTTCTTGACTAGTTATGGTAAGGGTTTATCAACTTGATTGATTTTTTTAAAGAACAAGATTTTGGTTCAATTTTTTCTATTGTATACCCAGTTCCTATTTATAATTGATTTTTGCTCTTTTCATTTGTTTGGGTTTAATTTTTTTTCTAACTTTTAAAAAATTTTTATTTTATTTTAAAGAGAGAAGAACAAAACAAAAAATACAAGAAAAACAAGAAACAAGAGACAAACAACAATAACAAAAAACCCAAAACATTAACAATATAGGCTTTCAACACAAGGTGGTAGGAACTTAACAAAGGTTGTTGTTTTGCATAGTTATCTTCAGAACAGTTACTCAGATTACCTTTTTTCTGGCTTTTTATGGTGGAAGTTTAGATTTTTTTTTTAAGTTTATATTATTGACACTGGATACTTTTTCTTCTCTAATACAAACATTTAAAGCATTACTCTTGCTATGGCTTGCAAATTTATGTGTTTTTGTTTGTTTGTTTTGAGATGGGATTTTGCTGTTACCCAGGATTGCCTTGTCTCTAGATACCTGGGATTACAGGCATGTGCCACCACTACTGACTCTTTACAATTCTATTTTATTTTAGTTTTAGTTTTTGGATTTTTTTGAGACAGAGCCTTGCCATGTAGTTCAGGCTGGCCTTGAACTATGTAACCTAGCCTGGCCTAGTCCCTGTGATCCTCCTGCTTCAGCCTCCCTCGTACTGGTATTACAGGCCAGTGAAGCTTGGTGGTGCATGCCTGTAATCCCAGCACTTGGGAAGCTAAGGCAGGAAGATTGCTGTGAGTTCAAGGACAGCCTGGACTGCACAGTAAGACCCTGTCTGGAAAAACAAACTAAAAAATACAGACGAGTGCCATCATATTTGGCCATCCTGCAATTTTAGATAGATTCTAGTTTCATTTTCATTCAGTTAATAATACTTTTGGGGAGGGCAGTTCAAGGTCCCTGTAGTCTTCCTAGGATATATGTATTTCTGTTCTCTCTTGGTGTATTCATCCTCAAGTAGAGAGAAATGACGTTAAACCACCAATTGTAATTAAGGATTTCTCTATTTTTTCTTTTAATCCTGTCAGTTTTTTCTTCAAGTATTTTGAAACTTCGTTAGTTGCACACATTATACATGTTTTCACTGGGTCCTGTTATTAAATGTCTATTTATAACTCTGGTATTAGTCTCTTTCCTGGAATCTACTTTGTTTGCTATTATGATACATGTTTTCCCAGTGTTTTACTTTAAACTAGTTCTTCATATTTGAGTTATTTCTGTAGACAGCAAATAATTGGCTCTCCTTCTGACAATCTCTGCCTCGTAATTAGAGTACTTAAACCGTATACATTTAATATGATTGGTTTTGCCGGGGATTTAGCTCAGTGATGTAAGCATTTGCCTAGCAGGCGCGAGGCTGTGAGTTTGATCCCTGGTACCCTCCAAAAAAAAATACATATATATGATTGGTTTTAAGTTTTTTATCTTGCTACTTTTTTTCTGTTTGTCCCTTTTGTTCTTTGTTGCTGTTGCTGTTGTTGTTTTAGGTTTCCTATCTTCTTTTGGATTATTTATTTAGCTTTATGTTTTGGATTATCACCACTGTTGATTTATTAGCTCTACTCTTTGCTTTGTAGTGATTGGTTTAGGTCAGTGCGTGTTATCTTGGGCTGCAATAAAAAATACTGATAACTGGTTGACTTAAAGAATAAGTTTTTTTTTTTGCACATTTCTGGAGGCAAGGAAATCTAAAATTAAGGAGCCAATAGGTGTGGTTTCTGGTGAGGGTATTCTCCCTGGCTGTTAGACCACTGTCAACTCACTGTGTGCTTAGGTGACCTCTCTGTGCTGTTGGAGGGAGAGCTCTGATTTCCTTCTTCTGTGGGGTCCCCAGCTTTATAACCTCATCCTGAAGGCTCCACATAATGCCATTACATTGGAGATTATCAAGTTTTAACATTATGAATTAGGAAGGACATACACATCCCATCCATGATGTTGGTCTTAGAGTTGAGTTTATATACTCTGAGCCATCACTGAGGCCTACCTAAGACCTTTTGTTTTTGTGGGTTATATCTATAACACTGTATCTATTTGAAATTATAACTAAGATATTTTAAAATATTCATTTCAAATAACAGTTAGTATAAATAATATTTAATAGCCAGGTGTGGTGGTACACTTCTGTAATCCCAGTACTTTATGGGGGCTAAGGCAGGAGGATTACAAGTTTGAGCTCAGCCAGGGCAACTAATGACTTAGATCTTGTCTCAAAATTAAAAAATTAAAAAGGGCTGGGGATATAGATCAGTGTTCCCTGAGTTCAAGCCCTAATAGTAAATAAGAAAAGCAAATATACTGAGAAGAATGGTATTGTTTTATACTTTTGTACATCTCTTTAATATGACAGCTAGATTTTCATATCTACTTCTGCAGTCAGTTCATTGTTTTATTTGAATTAAATGAAGGAAATCTGGCATCACACACTTGATTTGGTTGGAAAAAGAAGTATTTTAATAGCCGTTGTCAAGCCTTTTTTAATTAGGCTATGAAGATTGTCTCAAGGACCTCACACATGCTAGGCACCTGTCCCATCATTGAGCTATATCCTCAACCCCAACCTCTTTTTTTGATACTATATCCAAATTTTTATCCAGGTGTGATGGCAGTCCCTGTAATCCCAGCATTCTGGGGGCTAATGCAGGAAGATTGCAAGTTCAAGCCTAGCCCAGGCAATTCAGCAATTTTTTTTCTTTTAATTAATTTTTTGGTACACTTTTGATATACATAATGATCACATTCATCATAGGGAATATTCACCTGCACATAATATTTCTTTATTTTTTCCCCATTTCCCTCCCTTCCCTTCAGCTCTTCTTCCCTTATTTACAAAAAAATTTGTTTCATTTTTTTCCTTCTATTCTCTTTTGTTTTCCTTTTCACTTCTCCCTTCCCCCTCCCTTGTTCCCTTTCCCATTTGAATATTTTCTTTCTACTTCCCAATATCTACCATCCATTTTGGTCCTTACTTACTTTTCCGTGTCTCACACAACTGAAACAATCCACTCTATAAACTGTGTTGAACATTCTACTTAAAAGTATGGTTGCCAGGTTCATCCATTTACCTAAAAATGTCCCAAGCTTATCCTTCATTATGGCACAGTAATACTCTGTTGTATATAAAAACCACATTTTCTTTAATCATTTATTGGTTAGATGAGCATCTGGGCTGTTTCCAAGATGTAGCTATTACAAGTTGTGCTGCTATAAGCATGAATATGCAAACATTGCCGTGGTATGATCCCTTTAACTCTTTTGGGAAGATACCTAAAAGGAATAGCTGGGTCAAATGGAACCCCTAGTTTTAGTTTTTTGAGGAATCTCTTTACTGACTTCCATACTGATTGTAACAGTTTACACTTTCACCAACAGTGGAGAACAGTTCCTTTATCACCACAGCCTTGCCAGCATTTGCAGCTTAGCAATTTAACAAGACACTGCCTCAAAAAAAAAAAAAAAACAGGACTGGGAATGTAGCCCAGTGTGGCCCTGGGTTCAATCCTTGGCACCTAAAAAAGAAAGAAAAAGAAAGAAGTGATCTTTTCTTAAGACTTTGTTGGGATATAGATTGATCTGTGGTTGGTTTGTTTGTTTTTGGTACTAGGGATCGAACTCACAACCTCGCTCTTGCTAGGCAGGCACTGTGCCACTGAGCTATATCCCCAGCCTCTATCTTGTATTTTGAACAAGTTTTTTTTAACCTATGATTTATTTTTAACATGCATTCGTCATTTGAAAAATACTGGCTCGTTGCATTATGCAAATTTGCCAAATGTCAATGTATTTTGTTATATTAAAAATTCATCTTTTTTAGTATCACCAATGATTTAATGAGAAAAGTGTGTAAGTATTGGGAAGTTCAAAAGTTCTGATTTTCATAAGAAAACACTATTGAAGCCGGGGATATAACTCAGTGGCACAGTGCCTGCTTGGCAAGTGCGAGGTCATGAGTTCGAGTCCCAGTACCAAAAAAAAGAAGAAAAGAAAAAAGAAAAGAAAAAAAGTAAACAATATTGACTACAAATGCTATTTGTTTTCTTTGAAAACAGGCACTTTTATGACTTGCTCAGAATGATAAATCAGATCTTTCAAATGACTAACTCCGAACAGATTCCTGTAACACCATTTTTTGTAGGTTTTCCTTAATACCAAACTGTAATAGTCTTACCAGTTTTTAATTGTGATTTGAATGCATGTCTTACAGGAATCTGTTTTTGTTCTTTCAGGCTATAATGCAGCAGGGGGATACATCCATAAAACCCATTCTCCAAGTCATTGTAAGTACCTATGTATGGTGTTTTATGTCGAACAGTTTTAGACACATATAATTATAAGTTATAGGAATGTCCACATCAAAACTTTCCTCAGCCTTTTTTTTTTTTTTTATTATGTTAAAGTTAAACCTTTGGAGGTTCAGATTTAATGCTTTGCCTCTCTGTTCTTTTCCATAGTGAGTAGATGACATAATGCTAAATGTTGTTGTAACTGCCTTCTTACCTGTTTCCCTGTCCTTAGGTTTATTTTGTTCAAACGTGTTATATCTGACCTCTGGTGAGATACATTTATATGAATGAGTTCCCTTAAAATTCTTCGATTAGCTCATCATTTATTTAAGGGACTCTTGTGTTTAATAGGAATTGCAAACATCAATTGAAGCAGAATCTAGGATCACACCTGCAGACTCTGAGACAGTAAGCCTGCTGGTCTGTCTCCCACTGCTCCCAGACTGCCAGTTGTGACCTCAGACTCTATTTACATATTTCACTTCCCTCGGAAAGCTGCCTCTGATCTTCCTCAAGTTGTAATAAATGTCTTGGCTCTGCCTCTGTAGCATTATGTGCACATTTTGCTTATGTCACTTTGCTTTTCTCTTCATCCCGTTTGTAATCCCCTCAGGGCCAAGATGGGTTTGTTTGTTTTGTTTTCATTTTTAAAATTTCTTTTTTTTTCCCCCCTTGAGCCAATCTTGCTGTGTTGCTCAGGCTGGCCTTGAGATCACTGTCCTGCTGCCTCAGTTTCCTGAGTAGCTGGGTTTGTAGATGTGTACCACCACACCCAGCTTATACTTTATCTCATGTGAGAGTCCCTTTTTATATACATATATATGTGTGCCATTTTTTAATAATTAATTTTAGCCAAATTCAAGTACGGGAGAACACAGAAGATTGGCATTTTCATTTTAGTCTGGTCTGTATTTTATTTATTTATTTATTTATTTACTTATTTTTTTGGTACCGGGGATTGAACTCACAATCTCGTGCCTGCCAGGCAGGCGCTTAAGCCACTGTGCTAAATCCCCTGCCCTGTTTTTTGAGACAGGGTCTCACTATGCAGTTCAGGCTAGCCTTGAACTCACTTTGTAGCCCAGGCTGGTCTCAAACTTGCAATGATCCTTCTGCCTCGGCCTCCTGAGTGCTGGAATTACAGGTGTGCACCACTATGCCCGGCCTGTAGTATATTTAATAATGTTAAGTAGAGAGAGGTTAGTGGGAAGACTCACCAAATCTAATTTTCTTCGATTTTTATTTAGCTGTCAAGAGAATGGGCACATAGTTTATTATGTCCTGAACTAATGGCAAACCCACTGTCCTGCCACTTAGGTTTACTTATCTCTGGGGATTGGGCAGAAAACCTGGCTAATGAATCAAGTTTTCTATCCTAGAACATCCGCCCCATCACTACAGGAAATAGTCCACCCCGTTACCGACTGCTTATGAGCGATGGAATAAACACTCTGTCCTGTGAGTATATAAATCTGAGTATCTATAACTGTTTACATAACAAGCACACCCAACATTTTGATTGCCATAATTTGGGGCATTCCTCAAGACTACATTCAGACAGAGTCACAGCTGGCAGAGAGCACTCTTAACAGTAGAATGGATATGATGGAAAGCTACCGTTTGGCTTAATTTTCTCTAACTGGTGCTCTATGGTGTTTTGTTTTTTTATTAATTTCCCTAAGCCATTTAGTAAATGTGATGGGTTAACTGTTCTGTACTTGCCTTTTTAGAGATTTTTATTTATGTATTGGAAGCTTTAAAAGGAAGACAGGAAAAGATTTATAGAATAAGTGTCTGCTATCTCAAGTATGATGTGACGGATCCAGAAAAAATTTTTTTGAATAACAGAAAAAATGGTTTAGGGCCCTTTAAGAAACATATATATATATATATATGTGTGTGTGTGTGTGTATGTATGTATATTTAAGATAGGCAGCACATGTTTAACACAACAGATGAAACTGTTTTTCATATCCAGAGTCTGATTAGTTTAAAGAGGAATGTGTTTAAGTCATTATTTTTCTTTGTGATCATCTTTCATATTCTTTAAATTGAAACACTTTGCAGGCTAATGTAATCTCTCTGCTTTTCAGCTTTCATGTTAGCAACACAGATGAACTCTCTTGTTGAGGAAGAACGATTGGCTAGCAACTGTATTTGCCAGATTGACCGATTTATTGTTAACACTCTGAAAGATGGAAGGTATGTGTCTTGTGTGGTTTTTTTTTTTTTTTTTTTTGTATGAGTACTAATTTGTGAACAGAGAAATACATCAGATGCCAGAATTCAATTAGGAACTTAAAAAGACAATTGATAAGTTTTCAGTTAAGAATTTATAGCTGTTCAGTTCTGAACTCAGGTGACTAAAGTATAATGCCAAAGGGAAGAAAAATATGGAAACAAATGGGAAATCTCAGATTAAAGGAGAATACATGACTCTACTTCTGATTGTTTTTAAAATCTTTTAATAGAGGCTACTTACTATAGCAAGATGTATATTTAATTATATAATGTTGCCCTTTTTGGGAGTCTTGAATCTTTCCTAGTAAACATGGTATTCAGCCAGTACAAAATATGTTAAGTACCTACACGATGGTACATACTAGAAGAACAATAGTGACTAGAGCTATTCTTTCCATTGCTAAATGACTTATTTTAGGGAAGAAGGATCTTCTGTTCCATTTTTCTGTTAACATTTTTTACTTTTAATTATAAAAGCAAGTATGTCAAGCATTTCCACATTAGTAAAGATCTATCAGTATGTGTTACATTATTAGTATATTTCCAGTTTTTTTCAATTTAAATCTGTTGGATATATCTTTACCTTTCTTTTAACATTTATCCTGTTATAAATTTTGAATGTTTATATTTTAAGTATTAGATTACTTTTGTTTTCTTAGCTTTTTCAAACTCTCTGTCCTGGCTTTTGTTTTAGCTCATCTGTTGGCTCTTTATAGAATTCATAGTCTTATTTATTTATTTTTTTAATCACTTCTGGGAAGTATCATTCCTTTTCTTGGCTTGTGTTGTATTCTAGGCTGGGTCCCTTAATTGTCTTTTTCCTTTCCTTCCTTTCATTTTTGTATACCGTTGTCTGTTGCATTGTTGCTGCATCCTTTCTTTTTATCTTGTTTGTCCTTAGTGTGGACAGTGCAATCCAGACTTGCTACTTGCTCTGACGTAGTCTAGGCTAGGCACATCTTCATGCCAGTTTTCCCACATAGGACCCGTTATCTTCCACTCCAGGCTACTGTGAGTGTCTTAAGCTGTGCTTTTCCTTTGTTTGCTTTTCTGCTCTTTAGGGAGTGGTTGTGGGAAAGGGTGGATAGCTTCGCTGGTTTGTGTGCAGACAGTCCTTGCTGGGAAACTCCAGTGTTCTGTTAGGAATACAGTTCCACTCCTATGGGCTCTGCCTTATTTCTGCCTTGGATTCTTTCCTGCCTCTCCTGAGAGCCTGTATGTGTGTGCATCCAAGTTTACTGCTTCTTGCCTTCTTAACGGTCACTTAGGTTTATTCGCAACAGGGCTTTAGCACTCATCTTTGTTCAGTTTGTGTGTGTGTGTGTGTGTGTGTCTGTTCATGCTTTTATTTCTAGATTTTTAGATTGCTAGAAATAGTATTGTGGGATCAGAGGTCAAAATATACCCACTGCCTTGCTCATGAGTGTTGTAGAAGAATGTCTGTTTCTGAAAAAGCAAATCCATAAAGAAAGTAGATGAGTGGTTCTTAGGAGTGGGGGAATGTGCAGTGACCACCACTGGGGAAAGGGCTTATTTATAGGATGATAAAAATGTTCATTAGCTGAGCATGGTGGCGCATGCCTTTAATCCCAGCACTTGGGAGGCTGAGGCAGGAGGATTGTTGTGAGTTTGAGATCAGCCTGGGCTACAAAGTGAGTTCAAGGCCAGCCTGAACTGTATAGTGAGACCCTGTCTCAAAAAATAGGACTGGAGATTTAGCTTAATGGTGTAAGTGCCTGCCTGGCAGGTGTGAGGTTGTGAGTTTGATCCCTGGTACCAAAAAAATTAAATAAAAATGTTCTGAAGTTAGGCAGTGGTGATGCTTGTGCAATTCTGAATGTATTCAAATCCACCAAATCATACAGTTTGATAGGGTGAATTTTATGCTATGTGAATGATAACTCAGTAAAACTGTTACTCTTTTAATTAATTAATTTATTTTTATTTGTTTTTTGAGACAGCATCTTACCCAGGCTGCCTCAGCCTTCTAAGTTCTGAGGTTATTGGTGTGCACCACAATACCCAGCAATCTAATTTTTTTTTGTTTGTTTTGTCTTTTTGAGACAGGGTCTTGCTATGCGGTTCAGGTTGGCCTTGAGCTCACTTTGTAGCCCAGACTGATCTCGAACTTGCAATGATCGTCCTGCCTCAGCTTCCTGTGTGCTGAGATAACAGGAGTGCACCACCACACCTGGCTTCTATTATTATTATTATTATTATTATTTTAATTGTCAATATGCTAGACTTTATTATTTTTTTTTTTATTTTATTTATTTATTTTTTTCGTACCAGGGATCAAATGCACAACCTCACTTGCCAGGCAGGTGCTTGTGCCACTGAGCTAAATCCCTGGCCTTCGACTTCAGTAATTTTTAAAAATAGTTACTAATCATCAGTATTTAATTTTAATTTACATTTCCATGTTAGTGAGATAAAGTGTATTTCTTGTTTTTATTGACTATTTGTAGTTTTTCTCTGTCTTTTTTTGTAATACTGGGAATTGAAGCCAGCACCTCACATATACTAAACAAATGCTGTATCACTGAGCTGCATCCTCAGTCCTTTTATTTTTGAGACAGGTAGGACTCCAGTAAGAAGCTGAGATTTTATTCTGAGTGTGTTGGGAAGCTACAGGGTTTTGATCAGGGGAACTGAGGTATGATCTAAATTTTTTAAAGTTCCAGAAGATTATTCAGATAGTCATGCAGAAAATTGATGCCCGTTGACTGAGCAGATGTAGAAAGAATGTTACCTATTCTGAATTTTCTGAATTTGCCATGTTTTCCACTGACTTGTCTGTTCCTGCCACAGTTTTTTTGTTTGGAGGGAAGATTTTAGGGTTAGGGTGTGATCAGGAGTGAAATTGCCGGATCAAATGCTATCTTTTTTTTTTTTTTTTTTTTTTTTTTTTTTTTTTTTTTTTTTTTTTTTTTTTTTTTTTTTTTTTTTTTTTTTTTTTTTTTTTTTTTTTTTTTTTTTTTTTTTTTTTTGAGACAGAGTCTTGCTATGTAGTTCAGGTTAGCTTTGAACTCACTATGTAGCCCAGGCTGGAACTCACAGTGATCCTTCTGCCTCAGCCTCCTGAGTGCTGGGATTACAGGCATCCGCCACCATACCTGGCTCTACATCTACTTTCATCTATAATTTTGAAATAAAGTATCAGACATCAGGTAGACAGATAGGTCTCTGTGAAGGTAGATGTTTATTTTCTATATATGTAAGTATGTAAAGTATATATGTACATATAGAATCTTAACTGAATCAGGGTCCAAAGTAAAGTTCACTCTACAGTAGACTGATAGTCTGTGAGTCTCCTGACATATGTAAGTTCATTCTCCAAATCTTTTTCTCCCTTACTGTTTGTCAGAGAAGTCAGATCATTTGTCCCATTACCACCCTTGCACAATCTCCTTCAGTCTAGATTTCATAGATTGCCTCTTTCTCTGTAAAGATGTTTAACATGTCTGACATCTGTATTCTTTGTAAGGTGATATTTGTTTATTCTTTTAATATGCTGTTGCATTCATCTTGTTAATATTTAATTTAGGATATATTTCAAGATGAAAATTTTTTGAGTGTGTTTTCTTCCAGGTTTTGATATTAGGGTAATGTTAAATAATTGATAAGCCGTCTATTTTTATATGGTATGGAGTGATTTGGATAATTTGAGAAGGTAATTAAATATTCACTGCTAAATATCAGATAGTTTTACAAGGTCTCTGTCTCCATTTTCTGGAACAGATCATTTCAGGCTTATTTTATTGAAACAGCATAAACCTGATAGGATAACCTGATAAAAGTAAATCAGTTAATTATATGTGAAAGTCCAAAATTTAGCAACCACGCCATTTAAAGAATAAAATGTGAAATTGAGTTTATTACTGCCTAACTTTTGCTCTGATTCATGTACTCTTTTCATCTCTACTACTACACTAATTCAGGCCTCCATCATTTCTTCTCTGTTAATCTGCTTGCCTCCACTTAGTTCTTTACAAATTTATTCTTGTTGCAGGCATGATCACAGTATTTTCATTCAAGTATACATTAACAGCTGAGGACTCACTGTTACATCAAGCACTAGAGGCTACCTGCCTTTACTGAAAGTACATCTAGAAGGAGAAACAGATAAAATAAACAGTAGTCAATATATAATTGAAAACTGAGAGGTGTTCTAAAGGAAAGAAATCATGGTTATAGCAGAGTAGAACAAAGAAACCTGATCTAAACGATAGAGTAAGGCAGTGTCTCTTGGAGAGATGATGCTTGAGATAAAAACTGAAAAGTGTTAGATAAAGAGAGAGAAAAAAAATAATCAAAGGGCAATGTGTATATAGGCCTTGTAGCTGGAAGAAGCATAGCATATGCTAGGAAATAAAAGAAAACTTGGGCTCAGAAGTGATGAGATTGATGCAGGAAAATTAGCACGATCAGGTTGTGTAAAGCTTATAAACAAAGTTTTACTTTTAATTAATTTTTGCAGTGTTGGGAATCAAATGCGTGGCCTCACGTATGCCAGACAAAGGCTCTACCACCAAGCTATACCCCTAACACCATGTCAAAAGTTTTTGTTTTGAGTCTAAGGTCTTTGGGAAGTTACTGAAATGTTTTAATCAGAGTTAAAGATGCGTCTAAGACCTATAACTTCTTTTTTTTAAATCAGATTTTATTGGTAGAAATACATAATGATCACATTTGTCACAGAGAATTTGTTCCTGTACATGATGTAACTTGTTTTTTTCCCATTCCTCTACCCTCCCTTCAACCCTCCTCCCCTCATTTACAAAACCTTTGTTTCCATGTTTTCCTTCTTTTTTCATTTTTTTTTTTAATTTTTCCCTTCTTTCCCTTCCCCCTCCCTTCTTATATCCCTCCCCATTTGAACATTTTTTTCTTATTTCATAATACCTGTTGTACATTTTGGTCCTTATTTATTCTTTCGGTTTCTCACACTCAGAAACAGTATGACACGTGTCTGATTTATTTCACTTAAGAATATAGTCTCAAGGTGCATCCATTTTCCTAGAAATGTCTCAAGTATATCTTTCTTTATGGCAAAATAGTATTTATTGTATTAAAAAAAACCCTACATCTTCTTTATCCATTCACCAGTTGATGAGCATTTAGGTTGTTTCCAAGATTTGGCTATTAAAAACTGTGCCACTGTAAACATGGGTGTGCATATATCACTGTGGTATGATGCTTTTAATTCTTTTGGAATGATACCTAGGAGAGGAATGGCTGAGTCCAATGAAACCTCTAGTCCTAGGTTTTTTTGTTTGTTTTGGTATTGGGAATTGAACTCAGGACCTTGTGCTTGCCCAGCAGGCACTGTGCCTCAGAGCTAGTCCTAGTTTTTTGAGGCATCTCCATACTGATTTCCACAGTGGTTGCACCAGTCTGTACTCCCATCAACAGTGAAGTGTTCCTTTTTCCCCACAGCCACTCCACCATTTGTATTGTTTGATTTCTTGTTAATCGCCATTCTTTCTGGGGTGAGATGGAATTTCAGCATTGTTTTAATTTGCATCTCTGAGATGACCAGTGATGTTGAACACTTTTTCATATATTTATTTGCTGTTTGTACTTTTTCATCTGAGAAGTGTGTATCCATCTCAAATGCCCATTTTTGGATTGGGTCTTTAAATTTTAGGGGTAAGACCTGTAACTTCTTAAAGGTAAGTAATAAAAGTTTCCTGAAACAAACCTTGTTGTATTACTAACAAGCATTAAAAAAAATAATGATAATTGGTTTTCATAGGGAAATCATTGTTTAGATTAGTATACATTTCTGAAAACAGATCATCTTTTTGGGCCACACCCGGTTGTGTTTCATATCTAAATTCTTATTATGTCTGTGGCTCTGTGAAGATATGTTATGCAGCAAGTATGCAGCACTTTAAGTTAAGGGAGTAGTTGGGAAATGAATACCTTATAATCATAAAAAGCTTTGATAGTGATGGCATGAAGGATTAAGGGAAATATTTACATAGGAATTGATACCATGTATTTCTCAAGTTATTTAGTAATGAAAAATCGTTAACAAAGGTAAAGACCTATCAAAATTACCATTCAGGGAAAGCTTTTTAAGTAGCTTGTCATTTGAAAGGCTTCTGAATTTATTTATTCTAACTTGTTTCTATTTGTTTGCCTTTGTAGGAGAGTAGTTATTTTGATGGATTTAAAAGTTTTGAAATCAGCTGAAATGGTTGGAGCAAAGATTGGCAATCCATTGCCCTATAATGAAGGTAAAATGCTTTTTACAGCTTGTAGCACTTAACTGAGTACTTCTTTATGGATCCAGAATTTTATCTTTTGGGATCAGTTTGAGTTTTTAGCCTTAATAAAACAATGATTTGGGGATATAGGAGTCAGTTTATTTTGTCAGGTTTTTTCAGTGTTGAAGAAATGATACATGAAGGAAAGGGGAAAAATGTAAGCCAGGGAAAGAATGTAATGGACATTGACTGTAAGATCCAGTTAGACTAAAACAAAAAAACAAGTATTGTTGGCTATTAATATAGGATATTATAATTAGGGAATATCTGTAATAATAATGAGAAAGTTTGTTGTTTGTTTGATTGGTTTTTCCCTTTTTTGTTTTTTTTTTTTGGGATAGGGTCTCACTATGTAGTTCAGTTGGCCTTGAATTCACTATGCAACCTAGATTGGCCTTGAACTCATGGCGATCCTCCTCCCTTAGCTTCCTGAGTGCTGGGATTACAGGTTTGCACCACCACACCTGGAAAAAAAGGTGTTTGCTTAAGAGTTGCCTTAGTCACTTTTTGAAAGTGTGTTGGATATAATGTACACTCCTTTGTTAAGTACTCAACACACTAATAGTTAGTAGAATTATCTGTTACTAAGCTATGAGTAAACACTGAAGGTAGAGACTATATTTGCTCTTTCTTCTGTTGTAACCCTATTGCTGGCTTATAGTTGGCCCCCAGCAAGGATTTGCTGATTTGTACAATGTTAAACAGTGATTATTTATTTATCTATTTATTTTGTGGCACTGGGAATCGAATTCACAACCTCACACCTACCAGACAGGCACTTAAGTCCCTGAGCCAAACTCCCGGCACTAGCTTTTTTGAGATAGGGTCACACTATGTAGTTCAGGCCAGCCTTGCACTCATGTTGTAGCCCAAGCTGGCCTTGAACTCACAACGCTCCTCCTACCTCAGCCTCCTGAGTGCTGGGATTAAAGGCGTGAGCTACCATGTCTGGTTTAAACAGTGATTATTATCTCTTAATGACAAAGTATTTTCTCATGGAATATACAGAACAACACAGTGAAATCAGATTTATTGTTAGACAATTATAGTTCTAGAGCAAGGCAAATAGAATCATTATATCACTGGCCTCATAAAAAGAGAGGACTTATCCGTCACTCTACTAAGTCAAATACGATTACAGCACCACTGTACTCCAAAGTAATTTGCAGGTGTATTTTTTTAAACTTAAAAAGTAAAGATAAAAGCCAGGCTTGGTGGTACATGCCTGTAATACCAGCACTCAGGAAGCTGAGGCAGGGAGATTGCTATGAGTTTGAGGCCAGCCTGGGCTACATAGCGAGACACTGTCTCAAAAAGACGAAAGTAAATAAATAAATAAATAGAGGGACTACATAAATGGATTGGAATAATTCATAATGATATTTTATTACATTGGCATTTAAACATTATTACATGTTAAAAATAGGAAAGTGTTTACTTTTAAACTAGGATATAGTATTTACAACAGATAGAATTGGCAGAGGGTTAATATATTTAATATTTACTGAATTTGTTACACATCAAGGAAATAGAATACTGTATTCCAGTTGCAAGCAGGTATTGGATAAGAACAGAATGTTCTCTGTAGGAGGAAAACAGTTGGCCAATACATAAGGAAAAATGTCCAGCCTGACAGGTTGCTTTTGTTTTGCTACTCTGTTAGGGAAAGAATCTGCAGGCTTACACTGTTAGCTGTAGATTCTTTTTTTTTTCTTTCTTTCTTTCTTTTTTTTTTTAACCATAGAGTCTTGAAGATTCTTTTTACCAGCTGAGAAAGTTTACTTTTATTTCTCGTCAACTGAGAATGTTTATCAGGCATGCATGGTGAATTTTGTCACATACGTTTTCTGTGTCTATTGATATTCATAGTTTTTCTCTTTTGGTTGGTTACTATGGTGAATTATAGTAGTTGATTTCTGAAAGCTAAACCAACCTGGGATTTCTGGGCTTAGTGTGTCATTATAATGTGTTATCCTTTTTACATATTTCCTTTGATATCCTTTTTACATATTTCCTTTGCTAGGTTCACTTAGGTTGATTTTGGTTAGACTTTTTACATATGTATCCATGAGAAATACTCATCTGTAGCTTCCTTTTTCTCATCGTGTCTGTTTGATGTGAGTGTCAGACTAATCCCAACCTCCTAGAATGAATTAGAGAGTTCTTTTTTACATTTTCTGGAAGAGTTTATGTAGAATTAGTATTACTTTTTCCTCAGAAATTTAGTAGAATTCACCAATGATACCATCTGGGCCCCTTGCTTTATTTTTCTTTTTTTTTTTTATGGAAAAGTTTTAAACTTGAGTTTAACAAGTGCAAGGTTTTTCAAGTCATTAATTCCTTCTGTGGGCTTTAATAGATTATGTCCATTTCATTTAAGTTCTTGAATTTATTGGTCTATATAAATGTAAGTATTATAAATTTCCAAATTAAAAAGTGGAAATGATCCTTTTAAGGTATGTAGAATCTGTGATGATACCAACCTCCTTGATTCTTGATAATGGTAATTTGTGTTCTCTTTTTTTTTTCTGGTCTTACATTTTCTATTATATTGACTTATGCTTTTGATCTTTACATTTCCTTTCTTCTGCCTTCTTTGTAGTTAGATGTTCTTTTTTTTTTTCTTTAACTTGTTCTTTTTTTTTGTTTTGTTTGTTTGTTTTTTGGTACTAGGGATTGAACCCCGGTGTTTCACGTGCTGGGTATTTCTTATTTCTTTT
>RJWM01016996.1:0-44141 GCA_004363535.1 Dasyprocta punctata | reverse complement strand
AAAAAAAAATATATATATATACAGATCTGTGAGGCACATAGAACACCAAATAGCCACCATCAGAAAAGAACTTCTCCAAAGCAAATCATACTCAAAATCCCAGAAGTCAGTATAAGAAAAGAATCTTAAAAATGGTTAGAAAAATAGTGAATCACTTACAAATGTAAGCTGATTAGAATTATAGCAGACTTCTCAACACAAGCCTTCTAGGCATGGAGAGCTTGGAGTGAAGTGTTTCAATCTCCAAAAGAAAATAATTTCCAAGGCCCCGGCACTGTAGGCCTGGGACTCACCCAGGCTTGCCTGGCACTCCAGAGGCTCTGAACTCCTTGCAGCCAGACTCAGGGTCCGGGTGGTGCCACACTCCGGGGTATGTTCCACCTAGCTTCCTGGGTCCGGGAGGTGTTGGCCCCCAACCAGTAAGGCAGAGGCTCCACCAGCATACTCTGGGAGTGCGCCCTCACTAACTGCACACAGGATCTGGCTCTACCCAGTCCCGTGACTCAGCGCAACACATCAGGGACTGGCCAGCAGAGCTGCATGGCTTTGGAGAGTTTGGACTCTGCCCATCAGAGCACAGGGCACGAGCTCCATTGTTCAGTGGAGTGGCTGGTGCGGTGGGTCCTAGAGGTTTTGGCCTGCCCAGCCAGGAGCAAGGCCCCGGAACTGTAGGCCTGGGACTTGCCCAGGCTTGCCCGGCACTCCAGAGGCTCTAAACTCCTTGCAGCCAGACTCAGGGTCTGGGTGGCACCACACTCCAGGGTATGCTCCGCCTAGCTGCCAGGGTCCGGGAGGTCTCGGCCCCCATCCAGTAAGGCAGAGGCTTCAGCAGCAGACTCCAGGAGTATGCCCTCAATAGCTGCGTAGAGGATCCAGCTCTACCTGGTCCTACGACTCAGCGCAGCCCACCAGGGGAATGCCTGGTCAGCCTCGCAGGACACAGAGCCACACAGGTCCCAGAAGAAAATGACAAAACAAAAGACCAAAAGGCAGTCTCAATCCCCCAGCCTACCGAGAACAAACCCAAGGGACACTGAAATGGAAGACACTGGGAGTCACACAACTGAACTTTGTGAAATGATAGAAAATGCAGTAAAGAAACAGCTCAATGAAGCTATACAGAAACTCAAATCAGAAATAATCTCTCAGCTAAAAAAATGAAATGACAGTCATTATTAAAAAATGTGTGTATCTAAAGAAGATCAAGATAAAAAAATAGAAGAACTTAAGAAAATGATGGAAACTTTGAACAATATAAGATACAAACAGAATGCATGAAACAGACTCAAAAGGAAATGCAGGAAATGAAAAATTCCATGGAAAGTTTGAAAAACCACTTGAATGAAGCTGAAGATAGAATCTCAGATCTTGAAGACAGCATTGGAGATCATGGCCATGAAAGAAAAGATCTCTTAAAAATAGTAAGGAACCAAGAAACAACAATTCAGCAGCTACAAGATGATGCCAACAGAAACAACATAAGATTAATAGGCATAAATGAAAAAGCAGGAGTCAATACTAATGACCTGCGAAGACTATTCACAGAAATAATACCAGAAAAGTTTCCAAACATGGGAAGAGAATCTGAAATACAGGTAACTGAGGCATACAGAACCCCAATTAACCATAACCAAAACAAATCTTCACCCAGAGATATAATAATAAGGGTGCCAGAAATACAGCACAAGAACAAAACACTAAAAGCTGTCAGAGAAAAGAAACAGATCACCTATGAAGGAAAGCCTATCAGAATCACGGCAGACTTCTCAACACAAACCTTTGAGTTAAGAAGAGCTTGGAGTGAAGTATTTCAAATCCTGAAAGAAAACAACTTTCAACCCAGATTGATGTACCCTGCAAAACTATCCTTAAAAATCGATGGAGAAATAAGATACTTTCATGACAAAGAACAACCGAAGAAATTTATGGTCACCAAAGCAACACTACAAAGAGTACTGAAAAACACTCTAAAAAGAGACAAAGGTAGCCACAATCTTAAGAACAACAAAAGGAAACCACTAAGCAGGGCAAATAATTAAACAGAAAATGTAGAAAACCAACAACAGAAAGAGATCATGACAGGGATGAGCCAGTACATATCAGTTGTATCAATCAATGTAAATGGTCTCAACTCACCAATAAAAAGAAACAGACTAGCAGAGTGGGTTAAGAAGCAAAACCGATCAGTATGCTGTGTACAGGAAACACATTTCACTCAAAAGGAAATTCACAGACTAAAAATCAAAGGCTGGAAAACAATGCTCCATGCAATAGGAACCCAGAAAAAAGCAGGGGTAGCTATTATGTTTGCAGACAATACGAACTTCAGACTGAAAATGATCAAAACAGATAAAGAAGGTCACTACTTACTTGTTAGGGGAAAACGTCAAGAGGAAGAGATTACAATCATAAATATATATGCACCGAATATGGGAGCACCCAACTATGTAAGACAATTCTTAATACACATGAAAAACCGAATAAACAATAATACAGTTATAACAGGGGACCTTAATACCCCACTGTCACAGAGAGACAGATCAACCAAACAAAAAATCAGCAAAGAAATAGCAGAACTGAATCAAACTTGTGAACAAATGGACCTAGTAGATGTGTACCGAGTATTCCACCCATCAACATCAGAATACACATTCTTCTCAGCCGCACACGGGTCATTCTCTAAAATAGTTCATATACTGGTCCACAAAGCATGCTTAAGTAAATGCAAAGGAACTGAAATAATTCCATGCATATTATCTGACCATAGTGCAGTAAAATTGGAAATGAATGACAAAGAAACGTATAGTAACCTCATAACCACATGGAAATTAAATAATACTCTCCTAAATAACCAATGGGTCACAGAAGAAGTTAAAGAAGAAATTAAACAATATCTACAATTGAATGACAATGCAAATACAAATTACCGGAACCTCTGGGACACAATGAAAGCAGTCCTCAGAGGGAAATTTATAGCACTAAACTCCCACATCAGAAAAACAGAAAGAACACACATAAACAACCTATGCTGCACCTCAGACTTCTTGAAAAAGAAGAGCAAGTCAAGTCCAAAGCCCAAAGAAGGGAGGAAATTAATAAAATTAGAGCAGAAATTAATGCAATTGAAACTAAGAAAACAATACAAAGAATTAATGAATCAAAGAGTTGGTTCTTTGAAAGAGTAAATAAAATTGATAAACCCCTAGGTAACCTTATCAAAAAGAGGAAAGAAAAAACTCAGATTCATGCAATAAGAAATGAAAAGGGTAAAATCACTACAGACCCTGTGGAAATACAGAAGATCATCAACACCTACTTTGAAAACCTTTACTCACATAGATTTGATAACACAGAAGAAATGGACAGATTCCTAGAAACCTATGAATTACCAAGGTGGAATCAAGAAGATGTAAAGCTGCTGAATAACCCAATTTCAGCTAATGAAATTGAAAATGTAATTAGGACCCTACCAACAAAGAAAAGGCTGGGCCCTGATGGACTCACGCTGAATTCTACAAGAAATTTAGGGAAGACAATGCCAACCCTCCTCAAACTCTTCAATGAAATTAAAGGGAAGCAAGTCTCCCTAACTCATTTCTGGAGACAAGTATTACCCTAATACCAAAACCAGAGAAAGACCCAACCAAAAAAGAAAATTACAGGCCAATCTCCCTCATGAACATAGACGCAAAAATCCTCAATAAAATACTGGCAAGTAGAATACAGCAGGTTATCAGAAATATTATACACCATGATCAAGTGGGATTCATCCCAGGAATGCAGGGATGGTTCAACGTACGCGAATCAATAAATGTAATGCACCATATCAACAGGGCCAAGGACAAGAACCACATGATCATCTCAATAGATGCAGAAAAATCTTTCGACAAAATCCAACACCCATTCATGATCAAAACCCTACAGAAAATCGGAATAGATGGTCTCTACCTCAACCTGATAAAAGCCATATATCATAAACCAACAGCCAACATGTTACTAAATGGAGAAAAACTGAAAACTTTCAACCTAAAATCAGAAAGAATACAAGGATGTCCATTATCACCACTCCTATTCAATATAGTTCTGGAAATATTAGCCACAGCAATTAGACAAGAGAAAGAAATAAAGGGAATAAGGATAGGAAAGGAAGAGGTGAAATTATCATTATTTGCAGATGATATGATACTCTACATAGAAGACCCCCAAAAATCCATTAGAAGACTTCTAGAAGTAATAACCAAATTCAGTAATGTAGCTGGATACAAGGTGAACACTCAAAAATCAATAGCATTCCTGTACACAAACAGCAAAGTCACTGAGAGAGAAACAAGGGAAATCACACCCTTCAGCGTAACATCCAAATAAACAAAATACTTAGGAATCAATCTAACAAAGGAAGTAAAAGATCTATGAAGTGAAATTACATTACTCTAAAGAAGGAGATAGAAGAAGATTTCAGAAAATGGAAAGATATTCCCTGTTCATGGATAAGAAGAACAAACATCGTGAAAATGGCCATTCTCCCAAAATTATTATACAGATTCAATGCAATCCCAATCAAAATACCACTTGCCTACCTCACAGAGCTAGAGAAAGCATTCCTGAAATTCATCTGGAACCAGAAAAGACCTAGAATAGCAAAGGCAATTCTGGGCAACAAAGGTAAGGCGGGAGGCATCACAATCCCCGACTTGAAGCTATGCTACAATGCTACTGTGATAAAATCAGCATGGTACTGGAATCAAAACAGACCTGAAGATCAATGGAATAGATTAGAGGATACAGCCACAACTACAAAGACACTTAGCCACCTCATCTTTGACAAAGGGGCCAAACATGTACATTGGAAGAAAGATAGCCTCTTTAGTAAGTGGTGCTGGAAAAACTTGCTTTCCATATGCAGGAAGCAAAAACTAGACCCATGCCTATCACCATGCACTAAACTAAAGTCAAAATGGATCAGAGATCTAAATATTAAAACGGAAACACAAAATCTGCTGGAAGACAAAGTAGGTAGAAACGTTGAAGACATAGGGGTAGGCAGAGAATTCATGAACAAAAATCAAAGTGCACAGGAAACACTTCCCAGAATCAACAGCTGGGATCTCAGCTTACTGAGAAGTTTTTGCATGTCAAAGGAAATCTCCAACAGAGTGAAAAGAAAACCCACCAACTGGGAAAATATCTTAGCCAATTGTCCATCAGACAAAGGACTTCTATCTAAAACAAATAAAGAATTAAAAGAAATCAGGCCCCTAAAATTCAAGGACCCAATCCAAAAATGGGCATCTGAGATGAATACACACTTCTCAGAGAAAGAAATACAAATGACAAATAAATATATGAAAAAGTGTTCAACATCAATGGTCATTCGGGAAATGCAAATTAAAACAACACTGAAATTCCGTCTCATTCCAGAAAGAATGGCTAAGATGAAAAAATCAACCCACAACTAATGCTGGAGGGGCTGTGGGGAAAAAGGAACTCTTCTCCACTGTTGGTGGGAGTGTAGACTGGTGCAACCACTGTGGAAATCAGTGTGGAGATTCCTCAAGAAGCTAGGATTAGAGATCCCATTCAACCCAGGTATGCGTCTTCTGGGCATTTTCCCAGAAGAACTGAAAACATCATACCACAATGATATCTGTGCACCCATGTTTATAGCAACCCAATTTCTAATAGCCAGATCTTGGAAACAACCGAAGTGCACATGAGTCAAAGAATGGATAAAAAAGATGTGGTATTTTTATACAATGGAGTACTACTCAGCTATGAAGACAGTTTGCATTGAGATTTTTATAAGTAAATGGACACGACTTGAGATCATACTGATAAATGAGATAAATCAAACCTACATGTGTAAATACCGTATTGTCTCCCTAGTGTAAGAAATGGAAAAAGTATATATGATCCAAAATTTATAATAAATACTACGTAAGGGTAAATAGCAGCTCGAAGAGCAAAAGCAGTTGGGAAGGGAAAAAGGGGAAAGAGTGAAGGGAAAAGGAAACGATATAAATCTGTATATATGTATATGTAAGATAACTAAAATGGACATACTGCTGAATGTATTTGTTATTATGCAAGAACAGTTAATACTCATATGATTAGATTAATTTTACATGTCTATATCTGTTAATGTAAACAAACATTTTGAAGATAATGATACGCAATATTACAACCATTGTCAAGTTTGTATCATCCTGTTTTGTAAACCTATAATGTTTCTGTTGTGCATTTACTCTAGTTCTTTGTTTGTCTCTTTTGCTTTTTGTCTTTCTCATATGTGTCTTTTTTTTCCTCTGAAATAAAAGAAAAGAAAAAGAAAATAATTTCAAATCCAGGCTTTATATCCGGAAAAACTTCTAAAAATTGGTGGAGAAATAAGATATTTTCATGATGAAGGCCAATGACAAAAGGTCTAATAGAATGAATATATCAGGTAGGGTGAGCAGCTTAAGTAGAAAGGAAAGATAGGAAATCAGCAGTAGGAAAATAAGGTAATGACAAGAATAGATCAGTCCTCTTTGTAATAACTTTCAATGTGAATGGGCTGTGTTCCTCAATCAAAAAACAAAAAAACCAAAATGGATCAAGAAACAACATTCAGTGCTATGCTGTGTACGAGAAATGTGTACTCCAAAAAGAAACTCATAGACCAAAAATCAAAGAGTGGAAAACAATATTGTATGCAATGATAACCCAAAAAAGCAGGTGTTGCTATCCTATATTCAAAGTGGACTTTAAGCCACAACTGATCAAAAGAGGCAAAGTAAATCACTACAATACTTATTGATCAAATGAACAGTCTAACAGGAAGAAATAACAATTACTAACATATATGCACTAAACATTGGTTCCCCTGACTTCATTAGATGGCTACTAATGGACATAAAAGACCAGATAAAATTTAACACAATCATAACCCATCTCTTGTAGGTACACCACCATTCCTGCTTTAAGATAGGTTGCTATACTATATGTAGCTATCTTGCATGTTTTTGGTTTTGTTCTTCTTAAAGCCTTAAGATTCTACCAAAACACCCTGCACCTTCTAAGGCTTCTGGCAGTGAACCTAAGCGCAAAAAGTAGTTTAAAACACTTGGGGTGGGGGAGATGGGAATACACTCCAGGGGAAGGTTGAACTACTGCACAATATTTTTATTAAATTATTACAATAGTAAAAAATTACTATGGTACTATACACAGTATTTTATTAAATTAAATTGCATAACTGTGGGACACATAACATATGTAGGGTTTAAACTATAAAAATAGGCATTTGTAGATATTTTTCTGACCATATCTGAAATTTGTGTTTTTTCACAATTCTCAGGTGCTCTAGGAGTATAACTGTAGGAAATTTCAGGAGTCCTGTGTAATGTAGCCGGACACAAAAATCTACACACAAAATCAGTAGCTTGCCTGTACAGTAGTAATGAACCCACTGAGTAGAAAATTAGGGAAAAAAAAGTTATTTAAAATCGCACCAAAAAGTGAAGTACTTAGTAATTAACCTAAGTTAGGTTAGTTAGGTTTGGGAATAAAGACCTCTACAATGAAAACTATACTACACTATAAAAGGAAATAGAAGATATCAGAAAATGAAAGGTATTCCCCTATTCCTTGATAGGCAGAATGAATACAGTTAAAATGGATATCCTTCCAATATTTAATAAATTCAGATTTAATGCAACCCCAATTAAAATACTAACAGCATTCTTCAGAGAACTGGAGAAAACAATTCTAAAATTTATATGGAACCACAGGAGACCCAGAATAGGAATAGCAATCCTGGGTAAAAAGAACAAAGTGGGAGCATCCCAGTGCTGGACTTGAAGTTATATTACAAGGGTATACTGATAGTAAAGCATGGTGTTGGCGTAAAAACAGATATGTGGATAAATGTTACAGCACAGAGGGTACAGAAACAGCCCCTGGCAGGCTGTCTGATCTGCGACAAATGGTCCAAAGACCTACTTTGGAGGAAAGATAGCCTATGGAAAACTGACTATCCACATACAAAAATGAATTCACCAGTGATGGTGAATCTTTTGGTTCACCACCCTGGTAGACCCATATCTCTAATCACACACTAAGCTAAAATCAAATGCATCAAAGATCTAAATGTTAGAACACAAACAATCTGCTGGAAGATGAAATAAGTAAAACTCTTGAAGATGTAAATGTAGGTAAGGACTTTCTGAACAGAACCCCAATTGAACAAGAAGTATCATCAAGAATAACAAATAGCATCATCTCAACTTAAAAAAACTTCTGCACAGAAAAGTAAACAATGGCAGAGTGGAGAGGCAGCCCATACAATGGCAACAATTCTTTACCAGCTATGCCTTGGACGGAGGACTAGTATCTAGAATATATAATAAACTAAAAACAATTGGACATCCCTTAAATAAAACCCCCGGTCAACCTCTCTTGTCCCTTTTTGCTTCATGCAGAGTAAACCTGGGCTAGAAGATCTGTTGGAAATGGCCTTTGATAACCAAGGATACTGGCATGTGTGTGCTTTATCGTGTTCTGTGATGAGAGGGAAATGCAGATTTCCAAAAAAACCTGCTCTGCGTATGAGATAGGTGACCTAAGACAGGTAGGTCATCTGGACAAGGGTGGCTCCGTGCTGAGGACAGACTGTGTCACCCAGCCGTGTTCTCCACCAGGACTAACACATGTCTGGCTAGTGATCATCAAGGCATGGAAGACCTGTGCTTCAGTGTTTCTGTGTCCCGGCTTGGTGGACTCCAAGACGGCAGCAGCATCCTGTCTTCAGCATGTCGGGAAGCCACAGAGTGGAAATGCGTGTGAAGCCTCTGTACAGAGTGCTTTCTTCCACTGTTTAAAAGGGATTCTGTACTCTAAGCTTTTGACCTCATGCCTTGTGTAGTAAAATGGATTTTTCGGGGGTTTTGAGTTTTGAGCGAGTTCTTTTTTGTTTCTTTTTGATTTCATTCTGGCCTTTCCTCTCTTTGTCTTTTCACGTAGACCAGATATTTGAAAGGGCAGACGATGGCTCAAGGTGTACTGTGCAGCTTGTTTATACATGTTTGGGGAAAGTTTACTTCAGATGGGGAATGGGATCTTGGATTCACCTGGCTGTGCTGGATGCTCACTCTCCCTTCCCGCCAGTTCAGTACCTGTTGTTTTTCTTTTCAAATATGTGGTTGTACTAACTCTTTCCATATGAAAGAACTCTCCTTATTTAAATAAAAAAAGTAAAGAGCAAACAAACAAAAAAACCCAGTCATAAAATGGATAACTGAAATGAATAGACACTTTTCAGAACAAGTACAAATTGCCTGTAAATAACGGAAAAAAAATGTTTAGAATTGCCAGTCATTAGAGAAGTGCAAATTGAAACAGCACTGAGATACCATTTTATTCCAGAAAGAATGCCTATTACCAGGACATCAAATAATAACAAATACCAGCCAGATTGTGGGGAAAAAAGAACCATTCTACACTGTTGATGAGAATGTAAACTAGTATACCCATGTGGATTCTTCAAAAAAAGTAAAACTAGAAATTTCATTTGACCCAGCTACCTGCCTTCTACATATCTTCCCAAAAGAGTTAAAAGACATAATGGCAGCACAGCACATAACAGATAAATCTTGAAAGTGGCCTATATGTGCATAAACAGATGAATATATAGAGCAAATGTGGTATTTATACACAATGAAGTACTATTCTGCCATAAAGAAAAATAAATTTGAGTCATTTAAAGAAAAATGAATGTACTCTGCAGCCGTAATATTAAGTGGAATATATCAGACACAGTCTTAAATATTACATTGTTTCTGTGATACAAAAAACCGTAAATATAAATAAATAACGAAAATAGAAATAGGGAGATAGATTTTTTTTTTTTTTTTTTTTTTTTGTGGCACCTTGGATTGAACTCACAACCTTACACCTGCCAGACAGGCAGCGCTTAAGCCACTGAGCCAAGCTCCTGGCCCTAGTTTTTTCGAGGCAGGGTCGCACTATGTAGCTCAGGCTAGCCTTGCGCTCGCGTTGTAGCCCAAGCCGGCCTTGAACTCATAACGGTTCTCCTACCTCAGGCTCCGGAGTGCTAGGATTAAAGGCTGCTGGGATTAAAGGCGTGTACCACCACGCCTGGCTAGGGAGATGGATCTTTTGTAAAAGGAAAGCAGACCAAGAGATGGAGTGTGCAGGGAAGGAGGGGAGAAGAGAGGGAAGAAAAAAGAATTGAGATGTGTTACAAATGTGTCCTAATTCTTCATAAGGAGTGTAATCATTATATACTGCAAACATATATGAATCAAAAATGAAAATTGAAAAACAAAACTCAGATTTTTTTGATTCTGAAGTCCCGTGCACGTTCTACCGTACTGGACCCTTCCCGATGTACTGTACCATGCTCCCATTCAGAGTACCTGCAGTAAAGTTTTGCAGTTTCTTTTGATAAGACCATGGGAGAAAGGAAAGGAAAAGGAAAACAACAAGAGGTTGTTGATGCAGAAAAATGGAGAGCTCTGTCCTTTAGCTTACCATGGAGCACAGGAGATGAGGACTGACATTCTCAGAGGAAGAGCTGGTGGCTGCAATGTGAATGTGCTTTCTCCTACCTAGAGAAAATGTAGCTCTGCTCAGTATTTCCCATTTTAAAAAATTTATTATGTACTTACTACCTGCTATGTTTTCGGGAACTGTTCTAAGTGAATTAGTTTATTTAAATATTACCATAGCCCTCTGAGGCAGGTGTTACTAGAGATGAACAAACAGAGGTGTAGAGAGCTTTAAAATTCTGTGCAAGAAATTTAAGCAGGAAGTATCAGGACCAGGATTGAGCATGTGGCACATGTCAGATGGGCAACAGTTTATGGGGTGGAAGACAGCAAAAGCAACAAGGGAGGGAACAAGATCTGTCTGTCTCTAATATTGTATGCAGGCTACCCACCCTAAGGTGGATGTGGCACCCACGTCTTTAATCCTAGCTAGAACTGTACAAAACCACTCAGTGGACTGATTTACTAATCACACATCCTTAATCCCAGCATCACACACTTAGATTCAACCACCTCTGAAAAAGCCCTGTGACCACGTGAGACTTTGGAGAGACATCTAAACACAAATCATAGCAGTTCCTGAATAGCAGAACCTCAGAAATACGTTTGAAATGAAAAGCCCCTGTGACCGACATACCTCATATCTAGAGGTAAATGAGAGAGGCGGGAAGAGTAGGAGATGGGACCAGGCAGCCAAAGGTTTGGTGATACTGGAACTTGCAGTCTATTGCAAGAATGTTGACTGTAATTCCAAAGTGAGATGAGGAAGACAGGAGAGAGGTGAGAGCACAAGTCTGACTTACAGTTTAGTAACAATTCATGTCACCAGATAGCTTCCTCTCATTCTGTTCTCTAGTGGGGATTCTTAAGATTACAAACCTTGTTATCCTCACCCCAGTGTTTATACCCCTGTCAGTCATTGAGTTGTGAAAATTCTACTTCAGAATCTCTCAGATTGTTTCTTTTCCAGTCTCACAGGTACCGTGGTAGTTCAGACCCACATTTATCTTCTATTTAGTTTTAATTTTCCTGATTGGTGTTTCTTATGCCCTCTGAATGTCATCAGAATTCTGCTCCTATAAATATATATGAAATACACTTTTTGCTTTATAAATTTCGCTTAGTCTCTCGTCTTCAAGTTGAATTTTAAACTCCCTAGCATATGTGTCCTGTAAGCCATTGACCATATGATCCCAAATACTTCCATTGCCTAATGTCTACCTACCCATTACCTCAGATGGCATCCAGCCATACCCTCTTGTTAGAGGGTATCTTTCTCTCTTTTTGACTCATTGTCTCCTGTAGCCCTTCATACTTTTGTGCCTACTACCACCCTTCTCTACTTTTTTTTTTTCCTCTGCATCTGCTCATTCTAAGGGCATTACTTAAATACTGCACATTCTGCAAATGTACCAGGAACTCCCACTTGTTCTAAAAAATACTAAAAATCTGACAGCTTTGAAAGTATATTAAAAGTCTGACCACTTCTCATTGCCTCTTCTGCTTCTGCTGTGGCTCAAACTATGATGATCTCTGTTGCAGTTGCCTAACTTCTTCCCTGCACCTAGTCTATTTTAACATAACATCTAGAGTGATCTTTTAAAAATATACCTTGTAAACACTTTCTTGCTCCCATCCCTTTTATAAACAACTTCCAGCCTTATTCAGAGTAAAAGCCTAAAAGCCTATGACCATGCCTTCCCCTACAAAGCACTGTATGCTCTGGTTCCTGACTGCTTCCTTCCTCTCCTTTCCCACCTCTCCTTGCTCCTACTACCCCTCACTGTACTCTTCCCATGGGGGCACTCTTGCTCTTCGTAGAATAAGCCAAACACATTCCTACTCCAAGGCCTTTGCCCTGAGTATTTCCTCTGCCTGGAACTCTCCGTCCCGTTCCTACAGGGCTTGTATCCTCCTCCTTACATTCCTCTGACTCATGTGACCATATCAGAGGCCTTCCTGGAGCACCCTATGTAAAATGTAATACAGTACTACCCCAGCAATCCCTATTTTATTTATTCGGCTTTATTTTTTTTCTTCAGAGCACTTATTGCCATCTAAAATACTATGTATTTTATTGACTTGCTTATGTGAAGCTCTTCTTACCAGAATATGAGCTCTCAGAGAGTAGATAGGTATTTTCTGTATTCCTGGCACTTAATTCTTTGCAAATAGTATGTGCTTGATAAATATATATTAAATAAATGAGTATTTTCCATATTTTCCTTCCTGAATTATTCCCTAATCTCATAAACATATACTCATACTAGTGAATGAATAAATAAGCAAACATCTTTTTGTCGCCTTGAAGCAGAGGAATTATTTCTGGAGCATGGTTGCCACAGCTAGCCTAAGCGGTGACTTAAGAAGTGTGCCTCCTCTGGGCTACTTATTATCTGGCAAGTGGAGGTTATGCCAAGTAAGTGGTTAACCTTTTAGTCTTGGGGTTACTGTGAAACTGCAGTTATTTTACAACATCAAAAATAAAAAAAAGAAAGTATTATGACTGTGTGCAAGTTGGTTTTACAAGAGTGCAAAATATGAAGTGTTAAAATAGCCAGATTAGAAACATACTCCACTGAAATCAGAGTATTATAACACTTTTAAATGAAGGGCACTTCCCAAATCACTTAGAGGGTAAATTTTATTTCACTTTACCAAAGGTAAAGTTCCATTGGGCTTTATTTAAATGAGTATCTTACTCTTTTAGTATTGTGTGACTTCTCTTGTATGATGAATGGCTTTCAGAAGTATCCCCTATATGAGAGGGAAACAGAGTGTTTTGTACGATGTTTTAAAATAGCAGAAAGAAAATTAAGCTTAATTTCCAGAGAGCCTAGCATTACGTATCTTCCAGCCTTTGATAGGGGCTTACCATGTTAACACTTTATATCTGACATACTTTTCTAATTATTTATTAAACTATATAATCATCATTTCTGTCATTGAATCATTTGTAGATCTCAAGAAATATAGCATATGACCAGACAATTATTAATATAATTTCATGACTGCATACTCTCTGGAAAACGTTAATATTATTAAATAAAAAATAAAAACCTGAGATATTTGAAGATCTGCCAACAGCTGTTCCAAATTATTGTGTGATATCTGACATTATGCATGTACCTGTCTAAACTGGAAAGTGAACTTATTTGTGTGGAAAAATGAGCTAATACTAAGTTATTTAATGTATAATTCTTCTTCAAAGTTACTTCTTGTTCTCTTTAAAGAAAAAAAAAATGTTACACAGCACTTTTATGTCCAGCACTAATTTCATCACTACAAATAATAAAAGACGGCATTTACATGGGGAGCTTTCTGTCTTCATTTTCTTTGCGATAGTGGGAAAATTAGTCAATTATTGTTTTCATTGTGATAAAATTCCCAAGAGATTTCTACATCGCATTCAAATACTTACAGTGCTCTAGAGAATTTTTGTTAATTTAGGAGCATCAAAAAGAATTTCCTGATTAAATATAGGAAATGTTATGAAGATCAAGAATTTTAGAGTGAAATCCTTTTCTTAGTTTTTCTGCTTACACTTATTTTGGAAAACTTAAAAATAGTATAGATATAAAAAAAGAAAATTAAAAGTACATCCAAGTACATTGCCCAGAGATAATTACCCACAACTTTGACCACATTTTCTCCAAGTTTTTTTTTTTCCTGTATTTATATGTATACATTTCTTTTTTCTTTTTTGAAACTAGGATCCTACTAATCTCAGGTCTGGCCATAGTTTTTAGCTTTTATTTTTCAAAAAACAGTATAAAAATCCTCAAGTTTGTTACTTTAGTATTTCTTTACATAGATATACTATTTTTCCCTGTAATTACCTTTTGGACATTTGCTGGTTTTTCATTTTAATTATTACAAATAAAATTATGTTGAATAGTCATAACTTTGTGTATGTCTGATTACTTCTTTATGATAAATTCTTAGAAGTAGAATAATTGGATGAAAAAGTACATATATGTTCAGTTTCTGAATGTGAAATCTTGCCCAAGTGGCCTTAAGTAAGTTGGTGATTATATTACTAATTATACACTATCAAAACACTTAATTTTATCCTTACTAACAATGTAAATTACTATTATGGAATTTTCTGTTTTGCAGATGTGATACGCAATATTTCAGTCTAAATAATGCAAATTATATTAATTTGCATTTTTTCTGACTTTAGTATATTTTTTCCTATATTTAACAGACTTTGTTAAATTTATATGTGAATTTTTCTTTTGAATACATACATATTTGTGTATATGTATAGTTTTTATATATATTTAAGTTTTAATGGCTTAGTATAAAGAATATTAAACCCATTTTTGCCATATAGGTTGCAATTACTTTTTCTAATTTGTGTTTGCCTTTTAATTCTGCTTATGATTCATATTATACGAAAGTTTAAAATTTTATATATTCAAATCTTTTCACCTTTTAAAAAGTTTGTTAATAAACTATATGTAATTTATATACTGTAAAATCGACTTCTTAAAATTGTACTGTTAAATGTACAGTTGTGCAACCAGCATCGTAGAAGTTTTATTTTTAAAATTTTTAAAATCCTAAATTATCATTACACATTTGAAGCACATAATGATTACATTCTTCATGAGGAGTTGGTTCATGTATATAATGCATCTTAAGTTCCTTTTTCACCCACTTCCCCTCCTCTGTTGTGGTTTTAGAACGTTTCCAGCACCTCAAATAGACCCTCATGTTTCTTTGTACTCAGTCCGCTTTCTGCTGCTCAGGCATCTACTAATTTGCTATTTGAAAGATTTTCATTCTTTTAAAAATTTTTGGAGATGGAATTTCTTACTATGTTGCCCTGACTGTTCTTGAACTTGTAGGCTCAAATGATCCTCTGTGCTTCGGCTTCCCTAATAGCTATGATACTCTTTTATTCTTAGGAGTCATGATCACTTACAGTAAACCAAGTGCTTACAAATAAAATTACTACCCCTTTCTTCTAGGAGCTTGTGGTCTTGCGGGACAGATTGTTAAATAATAGTTCAAATAAATATATATTTACTAAATGATAAGTATGATAACAGATAAAGAGTGATGAATGATAATGGAGAGATACCTGTTTGGCAGTGGCACTTCAGGGAAGGTTTTCTTGAGAAAGTGACACTTTGTGAAAGTGGAGATTGGGAAGGACCATAAAGTGGGAAGTTGTGAGAAGAACCTGCCTTGCAGGGGAGACATTGAAGTGCTGTGCCCTGGAGGACTGCAGAAAAGAAGCAGATGTAGTCAGAGGGGAAAGGGACAGGAGAGATCAGTGGAAAAATTGTTCTGAAATATTTTTTGCGTCATTCTAGTTATTTTCTTCTTATTGTGTTGCTTTATAACACTTAAGTATTTGTATGTGATATTTATATGGTTATGTGGATTATCTAGGTTGTTAGATTTATAATTTGCCTGTGTTAAATATGTCTTATATAGTCTAGAATCTGTGTGTATTGAACAGGGCAGCAAGTTCTGTGTGTGTGTTAATGTGCACACATTATTTTTGGTATTCTCTTTTTTCTTAGTACCAGAAGGAATGTATTGGAAAAGTTTTTAGAAATTATTGAACTTCCTTTAATATTCTATAGTAAGGTCCATCCAAAGAAAACTGGTATTGTTGAGAACATATAGAGAAATTCCCTTCTTAATCATTGCTGCTGATTAGGTGTATGAGTTTACTGATACCTCAGGGACTTGCTCAGAAAATACCAGTTAGTGATAAATTTAGTTACTGCTTATGGCTCTAGAATGTTCAGTTGCTGTTTACAGGATTGCATTGCTGTCTGTGTAAATAGAAAGTATGATATGATTGTTTTGTTTGCCAGTTGGGATAAAGGAAGTATAGAAACTATAAATCCTAATGGATCTCTGGAAGTCTCAATGACAGTCTCTACTGGTATGCCACATGTCTCTGATCTTTTCATTTTAAATTCTTGATCACACGTGTCAGAGAGGCACTGTGAGAAGCAGGGCAATCCTACTATCCTTACTTAGTGAGTCATTTTCCACATTCAGACCTCACTACTTTGTTTTTCTTCTGCACGTGTTTTCTCATTTCCTAAAGGCCTTCTGTTCCTTGCGCCTGCAGAAAGCAGAATAGGCTCGATTATGCCATAGTAATGAACAGCCCTCAAATCCCAGTGGCTTTGCACACCCATGTTTCTTACTCACTTTGCATGTCATTTGTGGGTTGGCAGAGAGGTAGTACTCATTAAAGTAACTTAAGGGTTCAAGAGTAGCTACTAGGTGGTTTTGTGCCAAAAGGAAAAGGTGTTCTGGAGGGTCCTGGTAATGAAATGGTCTAGACTGGCAGTGACAGCCATCATCTCTCATTGGACAGAAGCAATCATGTATTTCATCCATGAGTGGACCAGGAACTGAAATTCTACATTGGGCCCAAAAAGCTGGGTGGTAGGGGAAAAATCTACAAGTATTTGGCGAACGGCTCTGACGATTAGCACACATTCATAGTTAGAGATCCATTTATATTTCACTGAGAAAACTAAAGTGCTCTCCAGTCACCAAAACAAAACAACAACAAAACCACACCTAAACAAAACAAAACCAAAAGTCATGAAGTTACTCATTTGCCAATTGTCAAATTTAGCATCCTACCTGAATTTACATTTTTTTTCCTCCTCTTTTCAGCCTATTGGATATAGAAAATATCTCTTCTCCTATCCAAATGTTTGGATCACATTTTTGTGTCAGTAACAAAGTTTGAACATACACAGTGATATCCTACTAAATGTTTACCAACTGCCTGTCTGTGAGGGAAAAAAATCTTGATTTTTAGTGTTTTCTGATTTCTGTAATCTGAATTCTGTCACCATGGCCAATTTCAAGCTATCAGCATGGTATAACTGAATGAGTAGCTGGGAAGAAATGTACACAGAAGGCTGTCTAGAGTGAATATGAAGAGACTCCTGCAGACTACTTTGTCTTTTTTATATTACTCATATTAATCATATATGTATATACATATGTATTTTAGGAATACTTGATTTCTTTCCTCTTAGAAAAATAAACACAGAACAACAGTTTTAATATTCACTCCCTCTCTCCAAATTTTAATGGCAAATCCCTGCATGCCTCACATAGGAGACTGCTACTCTAGATACTTTTGAGCTTAGGTCCTTTAGTTATTCACTCTCTCTTCTGCACCATCAGCCTCTTCCTCTTGTATTATTCTCATGACTATATTGACAAGCTGTATTGCACACTAGTGTCTGACATTAAAGGTGGACCCTCAATCTAGCATTCCTCTTTATCAATAGCTCTGTTTTTCTGTTCCCTGTCATAGCAAAATCAGTCAGAGACATCTATACATGGCATCACTACTTCTTCCTCTTTATCCTACTCTAATCTAACTTCTATTCCTATTACTTTGCTGAAAGTGCCTTGGCATTGTCATCAATGATTTCCATATTGCTGATTCCAATGGTAATTTCTGTCCTCATCTCTCTTGACCTCATCTCAGTAGATACAATTGACTACTCCATTCTTGAAATAGTCTTCTCATGTGACTTCTGCTTTAATACATTCTTCTAGTTTTCTACTTGGTCTGGTGCTGAACCTTCCGCTACAACTCAGGTCCCTTTTTGGTATTTTGAGTGTTTTCCTTGGTGATTAATCCATGAATCAGCTGTATGCTGATGTTTCCTACAATAAGCTGCTGGACCCACTTTCTCTTCTGAGCTCTGTCTGTGTATATCCAGTTGCCCTTTGCTTCTTCTACCTGAGATTTCATAGCTAGGTAGCTTAATGGTGACAGCTTTGAAGTGAAGCTCTTCATTCTTCCCTATTCTTATCCCTACTATTTCTGTTTGGCCTCATTTTCACTTATTTAAAAAAACAATAATTGTTATTAAATCCACACATCTGAAAGTCATTCTTAACTTGTTTCTTTCTTTTATTCTTTTTTGTTTTTGTTTTTTTTGAGACAGGGTCTTACTGTGTATTTCAGGCTGGTCTTGAATTTATTATTTACTATGTAGCTCAGGCTAGCCTTTAAGTCACAATGATCCACCTGCCTCAGCCTTCTGAGTGCTGGGATGACAGGTATGAGCCACCATGACTGGCTTTAACTTCTTTCTTCACCCCTCACATGCAATCCATAACTACAGCCCATAACTATAAAATATATATTTTATCTGTGCTTCTACCTTAATCCAGACTCAACATTTTTATCTTGGATAGTTATAATAGCACCTAACAGAATTTTCTACATTTTTCATTTACCTCTTTCCAATCCATGCCTTATACAATAATTAGAAGTGATTTTTATAAAATACAAATCAAATTATTGTTCTCCCCTTAAAATGCCTTGGGTATACCTAGAGGTTACTGAATGTGACTTTTGAGGCCGTGATTGTTCTGGCCTCAGCCTTTCTCTTCATCCTTATCACATACGATCTTGCCTTTGACTCATAAGCTTTAGTTAAACTGACCTTTTTGGCCTTAAAACTGGCTGCTCTCTCTCCTCAGTGCCTTCACATTTTTGGTCTGTCTTCTGTATCCTTTTGAAGCTTGTGACATGGCTGGTTCCTTCTTTTTCTGAGGATCTCACCTTAAATGTCATCTCTGAAGAGATTCCCTCCTATCCTCATGGCAGGTTTCCTGCTGGTTTGTTTCTGTTCTAATACTTGACACAGTTTGAGATTGTTTTTCCTTATTTATTGACTTTCTTTGGTAGAAAGCTATGTGAGAGCAAGAGATAGCTGTGTGCTATCCATAAAAATTGACCTTTTTTGCTTTGGTTTTGTTTCAGTGGCAGCTGAAATACCCTAAGCTGATTCTCCGAGAAGCAGGCAGTGTGTCTCAGGAGCTCCATGAGGAGGTTCAGGAAGCCTTTCTCACACTGCACAAGCATCGCTGCTTATTTCGGGACCTAGTGAGGATCCAAGGCAAAGATTTGCTCACTCCAGTGTCTCGCATCCTCATTGGGAATCCTGGCTGCACCTACAAGTACCTGAACACCAGGCTCTTTACTGTACCTTGGCCTGTTAAGGGTTCTAATGTAAGCTACACCAATCCTGAGATTGCTGCTGCTTGTCAGACCTTCCTTAAACTCAATGACTATCTGCAGACAGAAACCATCCAGGCTTTGGAAGAACTTGCTGTCAAAGAGAAGGCCAACGAAGATGCTGTGCCGGTGTGTGTAACCGAGTTTCCCAGAACTGGGATGGAATCATCCCATGATGAAGTGGACATGAAGAGCAGAGCAGCATACAATGTAACTTTGCTGAATTTCATGGATCCTAAGAAAATGCCATATTTAAAAGAGGAGCCTTACTTTGATATGGGGAAAATGGCAGTGAGCTGGCACCATGATGAAAACCTGGTGGACAGGTCAGCGGTGGCAGTGTACAATTATAGCTGTGAAGGTACAGTCTTCTCAGGGGAAAAGCAGCCCTAATTGTAATAGGACCAGAGTTGTTTAGACTCTTTAAAAAAATTATATATATATATATATATATATATTATATATATATATATAAATATACACACACATATACGTACATATATGTTTATGTGTGTATTAGTGTGTTGTATTTTTTGAGGCATATCTCACTTATATGTCTGCAAAATATACTTCTTTTTCATCTAGCTATGCTATCTGGCTCGTTGTTACACTGCACTCAGAATATTTTTGCATGTAAGCACTACTGTCATTTTGTCTTTCCCATGCCCAGGAGAGCAGCATCTTGGATTCATACAGCCAACTGCCTTTCTCTAAAGCTCAGAGTAGCTGCACAGTTACTATAATTAACTTGCTGATCAAGGGCCGGGAAAACAGGAATCTGTCAAATCTTTCCAAGTTCTCACAGGTGCACATTTCTTGTCTTGCCAAAATATTTTATTATGGTTGACATCACTATCTTGATGGGCATGATTTGTCAAGTATGGACTTGTTCCTAGTTTCACATCATATTTACCACTATCCTTCCTTACCAGAAGCAGTCAAGGTGACTTTTGTAAGCAGGCATTCCTCTGTTTTCACAAAGCTCTCTAGCTCCCTGCACAGTTCTGTAGTTTTAGATGGCATAGGGTTGCTGTGGTAGACTTAATCTTGCTTTTTTCTGAAATCTGATTGCCTTAGAACAGAGATCATACGCCATTCTTTAGTGGCCTACTCAAGTTTTCCTTTTTCTGTCATTCAGTTTCTGTGCATTTGCAGTGATGGCAAACTTTTTAGAGTTTCAGTGGTCCAGACTGCCCGCTACTGTAAGCATGCCTTAGGTTTGCTGCCACTGGTTTTGAGTCTCCACAGTTTCTCAGAACAGGGTTATACACAGAGTACCTGGATATATAAATATAAAGGCCAGCATGGCCATCACTTTCTTCTTTCTCATTATTTGACAGAGGAATGTAAGATATAGTACTAACTCTTATTGTTACTTTTAGTGGTTTTTTTTTTGTTGTTGTTTAGTAAAATGATTGTTTTAGGGAAGAGATTTTAGGGAAAAAGTCTCACAGTAATCTTAAAGTTTCTTAGTCTCAAAAATTTCTGCAGCATTACTAGTATCCTTGCCTTATATTTTCAATTCAAAATAAGGCACTAGTTTTTTTTTTAATTAAGTTTATTGGTACATCTTAGATATGCATAATGATCATATTCATCATAGGGAATTTGTACCCATATGTGGTATATTTTAATTCCTCTTTTTTTCCCGATTCCCCTCCTCCCTTCAACTCATCTTTTCATTCCTGTTTACAAAGTTTTTTTTCATTTTATCCTTTTTTTTTTTTTTTCCCTTTTCCCTTTCTTCAGAGCTTGGAAATTTCATCAGTATCCCTGGCCTCTCAAATAGTAACACTGACTCAAGAAAATACCTTCAAGGAATTCAGTGCTATCCTAATGGAAAGAACTGATCTTTAAGAACCAGGGATTTAAGAACTATCACATCCAAGAACTCTGAAGTGAAGGCAGGGTTGAGTTTGTTACTTTGTTTCTTGTAGAGCCAGCTTTCAGAAACTATAGTAGTGGCATGTGATAGCACAAACTGCCACAAAGGTGTCTTTGTGCTCCCATTTCTTCTCAGTTCAGTGGTTTAATAGTTCTGTTGTATTCCATTCACATGGGTGATCAAGTTGATTTTGAAATCTAGAATCTTTCAGAAAGGAATTAGCATTTTCAAGGATAACTTGTAGTATAAACTACTCTATAGTTGAGCATAGTTTAGACTAATAAAATATATAAATTATATCTGAACATAGCAATATTTATGCTTGCAGTAATCACCTAGAAGAGGGAACCAAGGAATTCAGCTCTGTAAGAGCAGTATAATTTCTTTGTTCTCTTAACTCTTAAGATTCCCAAAACTCTAATAATAATGATAGTACTGGGAGCTCCTGTTGTTTGAGCACTTACTGTATACAAGGCGCTATTATAAGCATTCTACATGCTAACTCATTTTATCTTTTTCTTAACAAGCGGATGAATGTAGTAGTGATGAAGAACAGTTGTGTTCTGCAAAATAGTATTTTGGTCAATGTGGTACTACTGTAGTGAGGCCCTTTTCCTGTCCTCATCATGGTCCAGGAAGTTTATATTTGTAATCCCATGGAATAGTTACTGGAATCCTGGCAAATTAATTCCAATCTACCACCTCCAGTACAACCCACAGTGAGAATAGACACTAAGACATATTTATAGTGAAGGGCAGCCAGGGGGTCCTAAGTTTGGTCTAGATGAGGCTTCACAGAACAAAGGCCTCGACCTAGGGCCTAACCCAGAATTTAATTTGTGAAGAAGGGAGTAGCTTGAGAATGAGTGACGGAGAGAACGGTGGGAATTTTGTGAGTAATGTGAACTAAGCGAGTTGTAGAATGCTAGCCCTATTTACATTGCTTAGAGCCAATTAAAGGGAAAAGGAAATAGGTGAACCAGCTCTGTACCTGTCAGTACATGGAGACAGAGTCAGGTTTAGCTAAAGTGGAGGTAATTGCTCTAGTCAAAGAGAGCTGTTCCAGTGATCCTCTACACTATGGCATATATCGCTGGTGGTTCCATAATATTATAATGGAGCTGAAAATTTTCTCTTGACCAGTGCCTTTTTAATAGTGTAAAACTATTGAATTACTCATGGGTTTTTGGTGATGCTGGTGTAAACAGGCCTCTGGTGCTTCCAGTTGTATAAAATAATAGCATATATAATTATATACTAATACTTGGTAGTGATCATATGACTGTTACTGGTTTATATGTTTACTGTATCATACTTTTGTTACTTTACAGTATGTTCTTTGTATTTATTTTAAAAGTTTACTGTAAAACACTGCTGTGTTAAGTAAAAAGTAGCATCATACATCCGATGTTTATCCTATCTCTTGATTACATCAAGAGACTGTTTTGAATGACTATCCTACACCATCTAGGTTTGGGTAAGTACATTCTGATACTCAGTGATAAAGCTGCCTCATAACACATTTTTCAGAGCATATGCCTAGTGTTAAGTGATGCTTGTCTGTACTGATATTCTCATTTTACAGTTGGGGAAACTGAGGCATAGGAAGATGATTAATTTTTTCATGGTTATACAGTTAGTAATTAGCAGTGCTAGGATTTAAACCTAGGCCTTCTGGTCTCCAAGTCTTAACAGCCAAGCCTGTATACTTTATGAGCAGATATTTCTTATCCCAGTGGTGGAGCTGTCTTGGGATTTGGGTTTTTAAAATGTCCACTTCCCAGAAAGGTTAAGGGGATCTATTTGCCCTCCTTGAAAGTTCCATCACTTTCTCCTTCCAACTTGATTTCTCCCCTGCATCTGCTATAACTTTCTAGCAAATACTCTCCAGTGATTAGAATCCATTAAATTAGTTTATTCTATGAAATAGAACCTTTCTCTAGGTCTCTGGGTATTTGTGCGATTTTGGATCAGATGTTATACAAATTTAGTGCCTTGAAACTTTCTGATGAATGCATTTCTTCCAAGAGACAAGATGTTTAGTGTTCTGGCCCTCTCGTATTCCTTCCAGAACTATGGAAAGGGTGAACTTGAGGAGAGCCACTTGGGTTAAAATCCTGGTTAGAGTTGTGTAGAGCTTACTAGGGTCACACGGAGTGGGAACTTCAGAAACTCAGCTGTTTTCCAGGTCCTTAAACATGTTTGTTGAGCAGTTACTAAGAGAAGTTCAGTTAGCTGTTCTAGATAGTATTAGGTCCAAAGGTAAATCAAATGCACTCCTTGCCTTGAGAAAACATGTAGATCCCTGTGATTTTGATTATGAAATGGTGAACCTTTAGATCTGGAGGAGACTTTTAAAATCACCTGGGTCTGGCCTCTGAGGGGAACAGGAAAGTAGCTTGCCCAGGGTCCTGTAGTTACTTTATGACAAGATCAGGGATGTCAGTTGCAAAGTGTTGCTTGCCATTGGAGAAGCTCGCATCAAATGCATTGGGAGTTTAGATTCAGAAGTGATTACCTTTTGCTGAAAATAATTTCAGTTGAAGCTTTAGATCTTTCAGGACTTTGCTGTCGATATCTTTTCTCAGAGAAATCATCTCACAGATTTATAATGAGCCAATCATCTCCCTTTGGTTTATTTTCATGAATAAAGGTCATTGAAAAGTAATTTGTATAGGATATGTGTAATTATATACTAAATTTATTGGCTTTCACCTGAATTTCTAGTTAATAGATATCTCCAGAAGGAGGATTGTAATGGTACAATTTTTAATCAGGAATGGCTTCAGGGAACCATATGTAAATAGGTAGAGTATTTGATTTTTCTATTTCAGCTTTGCTGGCAATTGCTTGTTACTCTTAGATGTAAAAAATGGACTTTAGCAGGGAAGGCATTAAAAACCCATTGCTTAATGTGGTCCAATACCTTGGAATACTTTCAAGAACTGGGATACTTTCAGAAGCATCACTTGCACAATAACCATAAGTTACCATTTTTGTTTATTTGTATTGAAGGAGACATTTTCTATGATATTAACTTTATTATAGCAAAAGTGATTTTAAAAGTTTTTAACTAGTGCCATGTACTACTTATTCTCTCCATTATTTTCCAGGTCTCCCCTGAAAGGCAAAAGAGTCTCACAGAATGTATCCTGTTGAGTATGTTTTAGCCTAGAAAGTAGAGACTTGGCAATTATTTTCCTGGAACTCTAGGATTTCTAATTATATCTCTGATGTGAGAAAAGTAGAATCTTGTTAAGGGTAGAAATTTGTTTCTATAATTCTTTTTTTTTTTTTTTTTTTTTTCGGCACCAGGGCTTGAACTCATGACCTCACGCCTGCCAGACAGGTGCTTAAGTCACTGAGCCAAACTCCCGGCCCTGGTTTTTTTGAGTCAGGGTCGCACTGTGTAGCTCAGGCTGGCCTTGTGCTCGCGTTGTAGCCCAAGCCAGCCTCGAACTCACAACGCTCCTCCTACCTCAGCCTCCCGAGTGCTGGGATTAAAGGCGTGCACCACCACGCCCGGCTTGTTTCTATAATTCTTGAGTGTCTATTTAGAAATGAGTTTCTTTACATTTTGTGTTTATCAAGAGCATGAAACACTAGCTCATAATTACAGCTAGGTTTTTTTTTTCCTGTCAACATCACTGTCTCAAAGATCATTTGACCTGTTTGTTTTATTGCATCATGCCATGTCTTGACAGTTATTCTTAAAGTCATGTTTACTACTCAGTAGTAAGTAGTAGTGAGTTGGTTCTACAACTCACTTTCTTTTTGGCCCCCTATGAAATTATTTATTCATTTAACCATTCACATCTCTTATTTGCTAAGCGCTGTCCTAGAAGTTGAGCATGTAACAGTGAATAAAACACAGAAATCCTTGCCTTTATTGAATTTACATTTGAGTAAGAAGAGACAGAAAATTAAAAAAGTAGGTTGTGTAACAAGAGTGAGGGACTTATGTTGAGATGTTATATATGGCCTTTTTCAGAAGGTAGCATCTGAGTAAATGCCGAAAAGAATGAGTCATTTAATTAGGAATTTGAAGGGAGAACTGTCTCGTTAAGAACATGTAGTTCAAATGGAACTTCATGGAACATGACTTGGATGTTCCACAAGCAACAATAGAGTGGATGGAATAGAGTAAGAGAAAGGGGAAAAAGCAGCAGAAGTGAAGACAGAGAGGCAAGGGTGTGGAGAGCAGTAGATAGGATCTTGTGATGCTATAGTACAAAGTACTGGACTCATAGTTGGAGTGTGATTGGGAGTCACTGTGGAGTTTTGAGTAGAAGAAGAGAAGTTGTACCACAGTCAGGAGAGTTGAAAGAGTATGACACAGTAATCCAGATGATGGCCACAACTGGAGAGGCAGAGGGGGTGAGAAATGTGTAAGTACAGTTCCAACTTTTTCCAAAAAAAAAAAAAAAGAAAAAAAAGGAATTTCAGTATGAGTGAGAAAGGAAGACCAGAAATATTACCTTACATTTGTCAAGAAAGGCTAAGCCAACAAGAATGGCTGAATTCTTTTCTTCTCTCAGTAATAGCTTTATCTAGGTATAATTGATATACAATAAACTACATACTATATTTTTGACATTTACAGCTTGCCTACTTTTAAACACATCTGTGAAATTATCCCACAATCAAGATAATACACGTCCATGACCCACGAGCTTCCTTATGTCCCTTTGCTGTCGCTCTTTCCTGTCTTCAGTCAACCACTGATCTGTCACTACTTGTCATTTTTCTAAATTTTATGTGTGATTCTAGAATTATACATATGCATTGGTTATTTTGGACTAGCTTCTTTCACTTAGCATAATTATTTTGAGATTTACCCATATAGTTGTATGTACCAATAAGTTTAATCGCCCTTTTTGCTCTTTATTGTTGTAAAAAAAATGTAAGATTTACTATCCTAATCATTTTAAATATATAGTTTAGTAGCATTAAGTACATTAGTGTTGTTCAGCCATCACAACCATGTATCTCCAGAATATTTTCATCATCTCATACTGAAATTCTGTCCCCATTAAAGAGCGATTCCCCTTCCTCTCCCTCATCTTCTCATGACCACTAATTCTTTCTGTCTCTATGTGTGTGACTACTCTAGTACCTAATATAAGTGGAATCACACATTTTTTGTATTGTGTTTGGTTTATTTCACTGAATATATTATCCTCTAGGTCTGTCCATAGCATGTTGTAGAATTTCATGCTTTTTAAAGACTTAATAATACTCCATTGTATGTGTGTACTATATTTTATCCACTATCAATGAATGTTTGGGTGTTTCTGTCTTTGGTTTTTGTGAATAATGCTCTGATTAAGTTACTAGACTGAGTCTTTGCTTTCACTTCTTTTGTGTATACTGTGTACATAGGTGGAATTGCCAGATTAACTGGTAATTCAGTATTGACCATTTTGAGGGGCTGCCATAGTTTTTTCCATAGCAATAACACTATTTTACATTCCCATCAGCATTGCACAAGGGTTCTTTTTCCTCTACATGTATGTTAAAACTTTTTGTATTCTGGTGTCTGATAGTAGCCATGCTAATGGGTGCTAAATGATATATCATTGTGGTTTTGATTTTTATATACCTGTTGATTAATGATACTGAGCATCTTTTCATATCCTTATTGGCCATTTATGTATCTTCTCTGGAGGAATGTTCATTCAATTTGGTTTCCATTTTTAAATTGGGGTCTTAATGAATTCTGTATATATTCTAGGTTTTAATTCTTTATCAGGTATGTGGTTTGCAAATATTTTCTCTAAAAGTAACAATTTTGACAGTCTTGATATGATGAGTAAGGGAAATTGGAGGTGAACAGTTTTTATTGTGTGTGGCATTATCAGGCATTTTAATTCTGTACTATTGGCTGACATAATTTATATTGATATTAATTAGTCATGGGAGCTTAAATGAATTACTCAATTCTTTATGATGTTTTTTATTTGTAAAATAATAAGGACAGTACTTATCTTAGGATTGTGAGAATTAAATATATGTGAAGTGCTAAGAATATAACTACATTGTTTAGTACATAGCATTAAAAAATTGTTACTTTTAATTTTAATTAAAATTATTTTATTGGTATAATTTCAGAAATTAAAAAGTTTCTGTAAGGCATTTTTGCTCCAAATCAGTATCTGTTGTTCTTTTTCATCTCAGTTTTTTTATTAGTATATGTTTATGTTATCAGAGTGGGGAAATAGATATATGTACATGCACATTTTGAGCCTTTATGCTTCCTCTTTCCCTTACCTCCCTATCATTTGCCCCTGGTCCCCACATCCCATTCCATCCTTTCAAAGAACCAACTCTTTGATCCATTGATCCTTTGCACTGTTCTTTTAGTCTCAATTACATTAATTTCTGCTCTGATCTTTATATATTTGTTGTTCTTGACAAGTATGTGCTGTTGGGTAACTATGTGGCCACTGTCCAAAACCTTCAGATTTCTGCAACTGCCATCTCTGCAGTATTAGCATTCTTTTGATACCAAGTAACACTTACTGGAGCTAAACAGGCTTAATTTTAAATAGTAAGGAGTTATCTCAATGCTAAGACCAGAGATATCACTGACTTTAGGCAGAACTTGTTTCAGTAATATGTGCTTCACCTTTTGTCTTTTATCTCCTGGCTTCCAAATACTTGCCCCTACCTTTTGTATCCACAGTCATCCTTTTTCATAAGGATTGAGAAAGAGGAAAACTGGTTTGTGGGTATGTACTTTGAACCCTGGAGAACACTTTACTCAAAGCTGGATGACCAAATAATTATCTTTTGGTTAACCTAGTTTGGTTCTGGTCATCTTTATTATTGCACAATACAAAAGTGTTCTATAAGTCTCCAAGACTCTCTCTGCATTTTCCTGAGGATGCCCACGAATTGTATCCTCTTTGGTTATAAACTGAGGTTTGGAGACCGTATTGTTGAGAATGTCTTGCTTCCTTTCCTTTTTTTATATTTTATTTCACATAATGTCATGATTTTGAAGTTTAGTCAAGGGCCCCCCAAAGCAATTTTTTGCTCCTTTTCTCACTTTTACTTTTCCCCCTAAGTCCATGAAACATGATGTAATGAGGTTCTCCTATATATGTGAATATTTTTATCTTGAATTTTTTTCCCCAAATGCTTAATGTGAAAGCTGACAGAGCCAGACAGCATGTTGAAGGGCTTTAGATTTTTCCATAAAGAGTTCTCGGTATTTCACCTGAAATCCCAGAAAACTTATAATTAATTTTACAATTTATCTCTGTCAAGGGACTTCATTTTCCTGAATTGTCTGTTTCGAGGCACATGGGTACAGCTTCTTGTTATAAATTCTGAGCTGGGATTGATTAGGTTTTTTCTTTTTTCAAACTTTTCTAAATTCTCCATTTCTTCAGACTGTTCACTCTGCAGTGGCTAATAAAGGTGTGTGCTCTGTGCTGGCAGCAGGCTTGACATCTTGTTCCTCTCAACTATCAAGGAAAGCACTTCTCAAGAGTAGATCTCTGGCAGGGAGGCTTCTCCTTGGCTTAATTTTCTTTCTTATGAATATGGTTTTTATGTGGTATTTCCTAAATGTTCTTTGGCTGATATAGTACCCGTTTGCCACTGCTTTGAGACCTTGTCCAGAAAAAATGTATGAAGTCTGCACAGAGAAGCTTGTACCTTCCAGAAAGATCATTCTGGAAAACAGGCCTGACTTACGAGAAAGTCTTCAGTGTCTATCACTAGCCCATGGTCTAAGCGCTGCCTTTCTAGCCTCTTTTCTTGGAAGTCCCTAGGGTTCATGTGACATTCCTGCAGTCCAGAACTGATGTGTTCTTACAGTTACACACACACACACACACCATTTCCCTTCGAGAATGTGTCTTTCCTGCCACTTTCCCCTTTCCCCTTCTGCCTCTCTCCAGTTTAAACAACAACAACAACAACAACAACAACAACAACAAAAACATCCCCATCCTAGGCACTAGAATCCCATAGACCTGCACTGACCAGATAAGATAGCCTTACCAAGTGAGCATATGTATGTAACTTTTGAATTTTTTCTGCCTCGAGATCTGTGACATTGATAGGAAAGGACCTGCTACTATAGCCACCTCTAGATGTGGGGGACAAGGGAGTAGAGAAAATAATTACTTTAGTAGAAGTCTTAGAAATTTGCCCTTTTAGCCAAAAGGGAACAGAGGCTAAGGAATGAACCCAATTTTTATTTTGTGGTGATAAATGTATACTTATGTCTGATGAAAATTAGTGACATGTAATATTAATGGTACAATTTTTGGTTAGCACTGTAATCTCTCTCTCTCTCTCTCTTTCTTTCTTTCTTTTTTTTTTGGTACTGGGGATCAAACTCACAACCTTGCTCTTGCCAGGCAGGCGCTTGTGCCCCTGAGCTAAATCCCCAGCCCCAGCGTTGTAATCTCATTGTCATGCTGAGGCTTGTATCTTTATTTCCTGAATAACTGTGGTTGAATATAACTTTAAAAATGTAAACAAAAATATTCAATGGCATTAATCTTTAATTAAATGGAATCATTTTTCTTAAAAAACTAATTAGCATAAAAATTAAACTGGCTAATTGATTTGAGAAATTTTGGATATTTTAAACTTGACGTTCAAACTTAGCATTGTTTTGTATTTTTGTTACATTATTTGCTTTTTTTCTTTCTTTCTTTTCAACATTTCGGGTAGTGCAAGCTGGGAGAGCACCAAACACATTGAGACACTTTAAAATCTTTCCAGTTTTGCTAAAGCTTAAAGGCAAGTAGGAACCCATTGCCTCTGCTTGTTTCCAAAATAACATGGGGCAAGAGTAATCCATTGCAGTTGCTGTAGATAATTACAAGTTGACTTTACTGAGAAAGTGAGCAACATTATACTTAAGCAATAAAATATTTATCAGATGTACAACTTCTCTCTATGCAGCCCAAGGAGGGAAAACCCTCCACAAAACATCATTTTAATGAGGACATTTCAAAGGTGCTGAATTTATGGTAGACATCAGGAAACACTGATTGCAATTACTGTCTCTTGTTGTTGTTCAGGACTTTATTGGTGCCAGACTGAGAAAAGTGCCAGGATGAAAGTTAGACAGGAAAGTAGCCAACCAACCTGTGAGCTTATAAAGATTGCCACTTATTAGAAGGTCCAGACTCAGGGGCATTAAAAGTGTCTAAGAAGCATTGTCTTTTTAAATTTAAAAATCATTTGTTTTTAAGGTTACTGTTGATTTGAGCAAGATGGGGACATATAAAAAACCTTGAAACATTTGTTTGATTTTCTTGTGCTATTTGTTACATTTCTTGTCGGTAAGACTCATTGGGAATGAAGTATTCCGAAGGCTTGGGATAGCACAAATAGAAACATGATTTTTCATATCACTATACTTTTGTTAATTGATATAGATATCAACTACTGTAACATTAATTACTTTATTATGTTTTATGCTATTAGTCATGTTACAGTATTAGGTATTAATCATATTACATCATTATTATTTTGTGTTGTCTCAGTTTCTTCATTAATATGCATGATAAACCTCTCTATCAAATGGCAAATATCAAGACTTCAGAGAAAGAATTGGCAAACGTTTTCTGTAAAGGTTGAATAATAAATATTTTGGGCTTTGTAGGTCTTGCAGTTTGTCTTTTAGGCACTCAACCTTGCTACTACTTGTGAAAGAAGCCAGGGAGAGTATGTAACTGAATGAGCATGAATGTGTTCTGGTTAAACTTTATTTCCAAAAGCAGGTAATGGACCTGATTTACCTGTGGGGTCTATGTCCCACCTCTTAAGAGCAAGGTTTGCAGACTGCTGCGAAGTCCATGTAGTACCACAAAAAAGTGACTTGCAGAGACAAAACACCTTATTACAGGTGCAGTGACTTCTAACGTATAGCCACTGTGGCTGACTGAGGGATATCAGATCTTATCTTTCAAGAATAGCTAGGAATTTGGATTTTTTTTTTATTTTAAAAAGCAAAACAGAAAAAGGATAGAAATGATGAAGAATTAAAAAAAACAGTAGGAAATTAACACTAGTTAATATATTGCACATTGTTATCTTCGAAGTAGTTGTTCAGGTTACAAGATTCAGGCATGGAAAAAATGATCAATCAAACAATGAAAGCACAAACTGTTCTTTTCGATGAACTAACAGATTAGTGGTATAGTTACCTTCTTGTGTATATATATATATATATATATATATATATACACACACACACACAGACATACATATATATGTATAGCTATATACATGTAATCTTTTCCCTTCTTCCTTTTCTTCTTTCCCTTATCCCAGTTCTTTCCTTTTGAGCACTTTCTTTCCCTTTCATTGTCACAATATCTGTTGTACATTTTGGATCTTATTACTCTTTAAGTTTTTTTTTTATATTAGGAAGACAATATGATATTTATAAATATGCACCCATGTTTTTAGCAGCACAATTTGTAACAGCTAAATCTTGGAAACAATCCAAATGCCCATCAACTGTGGAATGGATAAAAAAGATGTGGTATTTTTATACATTGGAATGTTACTTAGCTATAAAGAATAATCTGAAGGCTTTTATAGGTAAATGGAGGCAACTTGAGACCATACTTATAAGTGAAATACATCAAACTCTTATTTGTAAATATTGCATTGTCTCCCTAGTGGTTTTTTTTTGGAAAGTGTTTTTGTCAGTTTTCAATTAATTTATATTTGTTAAAGTAATACAGTGCAGGTGACACTACATACCTTTGTGAGTTCTTTTCTGTCTCATAAGCTGTAGTTTAGTGAATTCTGGTATTTTCAAGTGTGAGTATATATTTTGTATAAAGGAGAGATGCCTGAAGAATGCCATCAGACATGGAGAGCAGTTGTCTAATGCCACTAACCCTCCTAGTATCCTGACACATGAGTAATTGATTATCACTTTCCTTCCTAACCCTGGAGAATATTTTAGAATTCTTCTCTACCAGAGCTCAAACAGGCCACAACAAATCAGCCATGTCTCCTGATATGTAAAATATTTATCATTCCTATTCTAGAGGAGTCTTTAAAATGTTTTTGGGATTAATTGACGATATTACTTTGAATTTATTAAATGATGTTTTTCTCAAATCTACTAAAAGATACTTTTAACAAAAAAAGTAATCGAGAGAACATGTATTAGAAGAACAAAGTAGAAAAAGGATATAATTTTGTTAATATGCCAGTATTAAGTTTTAGATTATAAGCTTAGAGAATTGAAGAATATTTAAAGTTGGATGTGGCCCTAATGGTCATGTAGTAGCATTTCTTTTTTGCAGAGATCATACTTAGTGAAAGTAATGCGAATGAATAGTCTTAATGGGGAAGTTCTTTTTTTCTCCTTTTTTGTCTTACTACTTTTGCCCATTGTATATGGTTATTGTAGAGTAAGCTGTTCAGAATTTAGTGATTCTGTGTATAGGTATGTGTTATCTGCAATGTATGTTTTGGATCATTAATGTGCTGTGTACATGATGTAGCTTAAGTAAAACGTGCTTTATTATTCATTTTGATTCCATTCAACTTTGCATCTTTTTGCCTTCTCTCATTACTTCTACTCTCTGCCTATCTACATCTTATTGTCTTAAATTTTACCTTCCCCAGGAGAGCTTTCTCTTCCCTAATCCTTGTTAGCATTGAGGGTTGTGCTAGGTTAGTTAGCATTGTTATGATTTATTATGTTCTTTGATTTTATTTGAGGTAGTTTTACTTTTTCTTCCAAATTAACTTCTGTTTCCCTGCTGTTGAGCTTGGTATAGACTGTGAATAGTGTTAACCGAAACAATATTTTGTTTAAGCAAGCAGTTTGGTACAGGTGTTCATTGGGTGCCTTCTCTGTGCCAGTCATTAGGACTTTAGATGTGAATGAAACAGAAAAACAGACCTTGACCTGTGAAGACCAGACTCTAGTAAAGCAGTTTAAAGTCTAGTGGAATTTAAATTGAAAATGTCTCCTTGAACAGTAATCAGCAAGATCATTTACAGTTCACCAGGAGGAATGCTGCCCTGCTCTTCATTTCAGTCAGATCTCAAGCGCCTGCTACAGTGCCTGATATTTAGAAAGGCGCTCAGTAAATATTTTTTAAAAGAACTTTAGAATCTTGTATGTAGGGCTAGTCTTGTGAGTCTGTGAGTGTACGTGAAGCGTAGTGTATACCTTCTACTTCCTTTGTGTACTTTTCTGATCTTGCAGCCTCCAAATCCTTGCTCATCGTCATTTTGTATGCTTTGCACATAAGAATTTTGGTATACTTTTCTAAAAGTGGAATTCTTTATAAGGGTCGAAGGGTGTATGCATTTGTAATTTTGATCGAGAATGATAATGACCAATTGACCTTCTTCAGAGAATATTAGGGTGCCATTTGCTATACTTTTACTAACACTATTTTTTTTTTAAGATATTTGTAAAAGCACACAAAAACAAATGTCTTTTTTTATTTCATAGGTGAAAAGTATCTCTTCTAATTTGCATTTCTTTTATGGGAATAAATTGAAACATATTTATGAGCTTGTTTTGTTTCTTTTCTTTCTTTTTTTTGGGGGAGAGGGGGTAATGTTGGAGGTCAACCCAGACCTTGCATGTGCTAGGCAAGCTTTCTGCCACTTTGCTACATCCCAGTCCCTAGTTTCGTTTCCTTTTATGTGTTCTATCTTTATAACATTTGCACATTATTCTCTTGAATATTTATCCTAATATGTTGATGTACAAGAGCTCTTTATATATTAAGACAAAGCTTCTTTCTTGTTTGTATTTTATTGTATACAGTAGCCCCGCCTTATCGTTTACTTCGGTTTTTGCAGTTTCAGTTACCTGTGGTGAACTAAAGTCTGAAACTATTAAATGGAAAATTCCAGAAATAAGTAATTCATGAGTTTTAAATTTCATGACCCCTCTCTGAATAATGTGAGGAAGTCTCACAGCATTCTGCTTCTTCCCGCCAAAGATGTAAATTATCCCTTTGTCCAACATACCCATGTTTATGCTACCTGCTCTTTAGTCACTTGGTAACCCTGTTTGTTATCAGTTCAGCTGTTGTCATATTGCAGCATTTGTGTTCAAGTAATCCATATTTCACTTAATGGCTCCAAAGTACAAAAGTATTGGTGTTGGTGACTTGGATATGTTGAACAGGTATAAAGTGCTTTCTTATGTGAAAAGATGAATGATAAGATAAAATTTTAAGATGCTGTTTTATTTTATGAAAAGTTACTGTCAATCTCTTACTATGACTAATTTAAAATTTAAATTTTATCATAGGTACATAGGTGTAGGAAGGAACAATATATAGAGGACTTAGTAATATCCCTAGTTTCTGGTGTCTACTATGGGTCCTAAAGTGTATCCCTGATGTCTAAGGTGGAAAGGGGCACTAATGTAGTATAGAGTCAAGTTGTTTAATTGCCAACACTGCTCACTCACCTAAAAAACAATCTTGTTGGTCTTTATTTTGATTAAGTCAAAGTTATGGGTAAATTTGGGAATTCATGGTGTTGCATCTTCTTTCCAAGAGCATAGTTATGTTTTTACATCTGTTATCACCTTCTTTTGTGCCTTACAATATTGTTATAAACATTTTTTTAATAAATTAGGTGTTTGTTTATATGTTTAGAGGTTATTAATTACTGTGATTTAACTTCGCAGTTAGCGTTTTGAAATTTGCCTATCGAATGGGATATATTTTCATCATTGACTTGCAGATAAATAATGATATCATCTGCAATTTTTTTTTATTTAAACATTTTTGTATCTCTTATTTTGTGTAAGTTGGGCCACCCTATTAGGCATCTCCAGAGGGCACCATTGGGTTGACTGTTTCTTCCAGAGTTAGGATACATCGTTGTGGTACCACAACCTTTTCTAATTCTTAACTTTGGGAATGTTTCTAACATTTCCCTATTAAAAAATGATGAGGGCTTTGGGATTGAGATGGGTCTACGTTTTATCATGTCGAGAACATGGTATCTATTCCTATTCTGTTGAGATTTTTCTCATGAAAGGATGATATATTTTATCAGTTATTTTTGTGTCACCAGAGTAATGACTCATAGCCTTTTAATTTTGTTTTGCTCTATGAATATGATCAATTTGGATATTGAGCTTGTATTCCCAAAATGTTTTACTCGTTCATGGAATGTTGTTCTTGTAATATGCAGCTGCATTTGGATTCTGTTTTCTTAGATGTAAAAATTTTACATTGATGTTCAGATGTAACATTGGTCTGTATATGTGTGTATTTTCTTTTTGAGTTTTGATGCATATTATTTTCATGAAAGGATTTCAGAAATTACTGTGCTCTGGGCCGGAGATTTAGCTCAGTTGGCTTGAGTGCCTGCCTGGCACTCTGAGTTCGATCCCCGGTACCAACAAAACAAAACGAAACAAAAATTACTGTGTTCTTAAAAAATTTGAAGTATATTGAAAACGTCCATTCTTTAATTGTTTAATAGTGAATTTCTTGAAACTGTCTGTGCCAGTGTTTTTTTGTGGCAGAATTCTTTGACAGCTTCTTCTGTGCCCTCTGTACTTTGTTTAGCTCTTCTGTTTCTTCCTAAATTGCTTTTGGTAATTAATATCGTCTTTAAAAACTATTCATTTTATTCAGAATATCTAATTTATTTACTTAGAATGTAACAAAATAATTTTTGATCTTCCTTGGTATCAGTGATTATTTCCTCATCACTTTAATTAGTGTTTTTTAATGAGCATATACATGACCTGTTAAAAATATTTGATCTTTTGAAAAAATAACATACAATGAGTATTTCTCTTAATATCCATACTTTACTGAAATACCAATTATTTCTAGGAAAACAGTTGTTGAACTCAGATGTTTAATTTACACATTCTTTTCCTGATCACTTTCTCTCTGTTAACAGGCTCTGAAGAACAAAGTGAGGAGAATTTTCATCTTGAAGGCAGAGATCCAGATACCTGGCATGTTGCTGTTAAGATCTCATGGGACATAGAGACGCCTGGTTTGGCAATACCCCTTCAGCAAGGAGACTGCTATTTTATGCTTGGTAATCTCAGGAAGATCAAAATTATGTTAATGCTCTCGAGTACATATTTTTAAATATGTACTTTTGAAATACGTGTTTTGAGTATTTTGTATTAATAATGGGTCATTTGTATGAGAACAGATAACTAGTTGTTTTCTGGTTTTTTAAGATACTGCTAAATTTTAAAAAGTTGCTTTTCTTTTCATTCTAAATGTTTAGTGCATTTGGAATTCCCAAATATACTAAACTATTTTCATGATTCTTCATCAGAATTACTAAGTCATCCAGCTCATCAGTGTAACTTTGAGAAACGTTTCCCTGTCTGTATGTTTTTCGTAGTGAGAACATTTTTTCTAAGTGCTTCCATCCCCACCTCCACTTTGGCATTAGTGGGAATTAATCGGGGCCAGGGTCTTGATAAAATGCTTAGAGTGGCCTCAACTTCTTTAGCCTTCTACAGTTACTTTTGAGGTTAGTTTCTGCTCACAAACATTGACCTGAGGACAGGGTCTTTCTACTTGTCTTATTTGTTTGGGAAATGATATTTCGGTTGTGATTAGCTTTACTGAAGCTATGGAATGTAGGGGCTTCTTTGCACTGCAAAGTTTTTGTTTTGTTTTGGGACTGTATGTTTCCTAGTGCAGTGTCAAGTGGTATCCTTTTTGTTCACAAAGCTCCTTAGGGTTTATTTTCTCCTTTGGCCCCAGTGTCTGATTATTCAAGGTTTATCGCATTCTGATCAGTCTGGGGAAATGTTGGTTTTGGAGCCAGGAAGAACCAGGACTTAGCCCATTGTTTATGACAAGTACTAATTCCTAGTCAATTGGGTATTTGTATAGTCCTCTGTATTCTGGGTACTAGGTAAGGTCCTGGGAGAAATATTGAAGGTATGTAAATCTTACTCCTTTCTTTGAAGGAGTTTAGAGTATGCAAGGCTCTTTGACATTTTCCAGTTTTTAGGTCTTTGCAAATCAGTTTCAAGATTCTTACCATATCCACCTGCTACCTGTACTATTTTTTCTGTACTGTTTCTCGCCAAACAAACTTGCTCTTTTCTCTTTCACAGATATAAATACATTTATTTACTTATACATTTATTGTGGTAGGGCTCAAACCCAGGGCTGTATACTTGCTAGGCAACTGCTCTACGTCTTAGCTACAAGCACAGCTCATTTTATTTACTTTTTAATTTTGAGACAGGATCTAGCTAAGTTGCCCAGGCTGGCCTTGAACTTAGGATCCTCCTATTTCAGTCTCCTGATTAGCTGGTGTATTAGACATGTGCCATTCATGGTTGGGATACATTTATTTTAAAAGGAGATTTTATATCACTTAATTGGAAAATCAGTATTACTTAGGCATAGCTGAAAGGGGCTTTAAAAATATAAATATAGAGACACTAAACCAGTATTAAATTCCTGTTACTTTTCTTTGCTGGTGATCTCTGGCTTATTTAAAAAAAGAGAGAATAGCTGGAGATTAGCTCAGTGGCTTAGGTGCCTGCCTGGCAGGTGCAAGGTTGTGAGCTCGATCCCTGGTACAAAAAAAAAGAGAGATTAATAACTATTAGAGAAGTGTTAACTATGTAATGATACCAGTCTGAGACTTTCTTCTTAATGTCAGTATCTGCAGGAAAATTAAAAGGTGATTATGTAGACATTCTTTCACACAGTGATGTAATGGTACTTAATGCTGTGTCCCTTTACCTCTGAAAGTCTTCTCATGGGGTGATGGTTCCTACTGTGTTATACACTGATCTGAATCTGTTGCTTTCACTTGTTGCCTTACAGTGTGCAGATGATTTACATAAGCAATCTTAATCTCCAAACAGTCTTCTGAGGAAGATGGCAAAGATTATTTTTTTCTTAAGTAATTTGCCCAAGGTCACTCCATTAGTATGAAACAGAGCAGGCACCAGAATGTACATGCAGGCTCCCTATACAATGTTGTTTCTACTCTAAATGGAACCATTTCAACTGGATCTCAATACACTGACATCTCTATCTAGAATGTTCTTAGTGTTGAGAACATTCTCTTCCCCTCTCTCTTCTCTCAGGAATTGAGTTTCTTTTCTGAAGTGTCTATCCCATTGTTGGGTATCATTTGTAGGCAGAAATATTATTGTTACATTAATTGTACCACACTGATTTTGTTCATTTGGCTTGAATGCATAGAGGTGTCAATTTCAGCCAATAAGTGACTTCCCTTTGGATACTTTTTACACATTTTGTAATTTTTCTTTTTACTAGTACCAGTTTGCAGTACATAATGATCACATTCATCATGGGGAACTGGAACATGTACATACACCTCTTGATTCTTTTTAAACTCCCCCACTCTGAATCTCTTGGTCTCTTTCCCACTCAGGAGTTTCCATTAGTAATTTGCAACTCTAAAAGAGATGAGAACCCAGGTGTGTTGGCACCTGCCTGCAATCCTAGCACTCTGGCAGGCTGAAGCAGGAGAATTTCAAGTTCCAGCCCTGCCAAGGTATCTTAGTAACTTAGTGAGACCTTGTCTCAAAAAAAAAAAAAAAAGATGAAGGCCAGAATGATGCCTTTAAAATAGCTTTATTATTTTTTCTATGTGTAAAAGTAATAGATGGGCATTGTAAAAGTTCGTCTATCTTCTGTATATTTAATAACATCTTACGTGTTTTCTTGTGATTACAAAAGCAGTATGTGTTCATTATAGAGAAAGTAGATGCTAAAAAATGTAACATGAAAGATAAACATGTAAATTAGGGTTTATGCATTGTTGGTGTATTCCTTTTCAGTCTTTTTGGCTATGCATATGTGTGCCATTGTAGTAATATGAATAAGAACCGCATTTATTGAGGACTAACAAGTGAAGCGTTCTTTTCATGTGTGTATGCAGTGCTGGGGATTGAACCCAGAGCTTTTCTACTGAGCTACATCTCCAGTCTTTTTTTGAAACAGGGTCTCACTAAAGAGACCAAGTTGCCCAGGCTGATCTTAAACTTGACATCCTCCTCCCTCAGCTTCCCAGAATGCTGGGATTACAGGCATGCTGCAAAAGTTAAGCATTCTTTTTAATGTGCCCAATAGCAAATACTATACAAATACTGTTTTTGCAAAAGAAACATTTGAGTGTAGACCAATGCACTTAGCCATGGTTACGCAGCTATAAAAAGCTTGAATTGGAACTTGTCATTTTATCACACTCAGGGTCTGGCGCCACGTCAGCTGTCTCCCCTAGATGGATGCCTGGGTGCCCTCCTCACCTCACTCAGACACTGACCTTTGCTCTGGGCTTTTGTTCCTGCCTCCCACCTCAGCGCAATGCCTCTGGCTCACCTAATGGTTTCTCAGAAGTGGGAGAAAAGATGATGATTTTCTCTTTATCTCTTCTATTTCTGTTTAAAATTGTGCTTTCCCCAGAGTTTAAGAACTGGATTAATAATGAAAGTATTAAATAATTTCATTATTCTTTTGAAACATATAAGGGATATACATTTAAAATTTACATTGGTCCCTTATTCATGATAGGTGATCAATAGAAGAAATTCATGTTATTACTTTTTAGGAACTTACATGCAAGTTATGAAATCTCTTGCTTCCTAAACTCCTGCCTTCAGGTAGAGGTGAAATAGGTGATTCCCTGCCTAACTGTGGTAGATATAGGATAGTGTGTCCTAAATGTACTTTTAGAATATATTTTCTTACGAAGATGTCATCTGTAATTTCTAAAATGAACCTTCTTCTATCTCTTTTTAAAAAACAAAAATAAAAGCAAACATAGTTTAATGCTGCCTTTTCTCTTTACTTTTTAAAAATCCAAATAACAAGGAGTCCCTTGGAAGGATCCCAGCCCTGTGCTGATATCTGGAATCTGAACTTCATAGCACTTATGAAAAGGAAACAGTTTAGCTCAGTTTATAATAATATATTGGTCTGCAGAGGAAGTGCACACTGAACCCTGCTGTCTCAAGTAAATACTCCAGGGGTGTCTGATGGGGAACGTGTCGGTTACCTGTAATAAATCCACTGCCCGTGGAAGTGAGTGAAGGCCCTGCTGGCAGTGCCTGAGGACATGCTTAACTGGGGTTGTCACGGTTTTACTTTTAAATTGAAATCTTTGCCCTAATCTCAGAGTTAGGCATGACCAGATTTGCAAACAGATTTATAATTTTTACTGATTTTCCAACCAGGACTTCAAAACACACTTAAAGAAACAAAAACAATAAAAACAAACAGAAAAAATAAAACACTGTGGTCTTTCTCACAGTGGATGATTTACTTTGCCACAGCTGTTTTCCATAGACTGCATGTAACCAGGGAGTTAGGGACTTAAGGGTAGCTTGGAGACAAACTGAATTTGTTTTTGTGGAGCAGATTATACAGTTCAAGGGACATCAACCAAATTATGTTCATTAACCAGAAGTTGGATGTGGAGTGGGATGTTTCAGGACAAAGGTGAGTGGTAGGTAAACATTTGGAGCAAACGCCAATGTGTCCTCTTAATTTATTATTACTGTTTTTCTCCATGTCACTATTGATTGTTTTTCTGTGGTGTCTTTTATTTCATTAAACTCAACTAAGTCTAACGTTCAGTTATCTGTAGTTACTATCACAATCAGCTATTTCAAAGTTTTAGTTGCCAAGCAAAAATTCTACTGTAAAAACAGAAGAAAGAAAAGAAACATAAATTGAAATGCATAGCATTTCTCATTTTGATTTTGCTTAATCGCATGAGTGATTTAGAGTAGTAAGAAGTTTATAGGACTTTCTCTGAAGTGAACAGGTTCCAGACTACCTGCATTGTATATTAGCTCTGCATTGTGAGCACCTCTGTAAGTCTTTGCCTCCACAGTAAAATGGTACTTTGGGATGCTTCCTAAACAGGGTTATTGTGAGTCCCTTGAAAATGTACAGGACTGTGCTTTACAAGTTACATTTGAACATGGGGATTTATTACAAAAATTGGGACCAGGGCCATGGCACATTGGAGAACCAGGCAGGCAATTAGGTGTTGTAAGAGTGCTGAATGTTAAGTTCTTATCCTGCTTCATGCTCAGAGTTTTGTTGGCTTTGAACCTAAGTGTTCCATACATGTATTTCATAGCCACATAAAGCAACTAGTACAAGAAAGGGAAATCTCGCCAATTGCTTCTTGAGGGTGACAAGAGTTAACATCTGGTCGTTGTTGATTCAGAGCTCTGTGGTGACCAGGCTTACTTGGGTTGAGGCTGACTTTACTTATAGTGTGTGGTCAGTAGTTTTTTATAGATTAGTTTCACGTTCCGTGAAATACCATTGGCTTAGAGGCAGCAAGACCCAGAGTACTGTGAACTTTTGATGTATAACTTGAAACTGTGCTGTGGCTTCTGGTTTTCAAGTCAACATGGGCATTCTAGTCGGAATCTGTAGCCCTCTGGGCAGGAAGAACAGAGGCCTCGAGAAATTTAAAGTCTCTGAACTGGGAATTCCTTTGTGACGTAGCTTGACCACTGTAAATCTTCCAGATGTTTGTAGATCTTGTCCCAATTTAGACATTTTATTCAAAGGAAAAGGTTTTTATCATGCCTTCCTCTCACCCCAATCCCTTCCTCCCCCAACTTCTGCCTGACCAACTGAAGTAAAAAGTACATATAATTTATGACTTAATCATAAATTGAAAATAATTATACTTTATTACCTCTCATGGGCCTTCAAATGTAGGTGCTGTGTTCTGCTTTCTGCCGAGGCAAGGGAATAACACCGAAACAGTAATAAATTATAACTTCAGGCTGTAGTCGGTAAGCTTGAGGAATTGCCATTTAAGTGGAAAGTGCTTGAACAGCCAAATGAGCACCTGTCATGTTTGTTCTCACTTCGAAAAGTAGAAACATGACAGTATAGTTTCGACTGCTTGTCCAATATGAACTTCTGGTGTTCTTAACTTCTCAGTAACTGCAAAATTTGCTTCTTGCTTCTCAGGTTTCTGTAGGGGTGAGGATGTAACTCTCCTCTTGAAACTTTCACACTGAAATATGTCCTCAAATGCTGACATTTTTGAATGTGTGCTTTTTGACTTCCTACCTATTGGGAATTTTTTGTATTCAGTAGAACTCAAGAGAAGGCTATGACTTGTGGAACATGCTCTGAGGATAGGAATATGGGTGAAGAATCTGGGTACTTGAAGGGATTTACTTCTCATACTTCTCTTTTTTGCATTTTGCTCATTTCTGTGTTATTTATGTGTGAAATTTACCCAAAATGCATGTGATGTGTGGCTACTGATGGCCATATACTCTTTTGGAAGGTTTCATTTATATTTACTCCTCATAAAAAGATTATCAAGTAATTGTCATCTTACTGTGATACCCATTTATTCTTCAGAGACAATATTGTTGGAGATTGACTGCTAGTGGGCAGAAGGTTTCTTTTTAATGGCAAGAAAATGCTCTAAAATTAGTTTGTGGTGATGGTTTCACAACAGTGTGAACACACCAGAACGCACCAACTAACCAGAACACACCAACTAACATAGGAAAGTTCCTTTTACCTCGCTGTCACATGTGGTAAGCATTAACACAGGCGTGCAGGTTGAATATCTCTTATCTGAAATGAGTGGGATCAGAACCGTTTCAGATTCCAGAGATTTACAGATTTTGAATATTTGCCTCTACTTGATGAGTTGAGAATTCCTAAGCTGCAAATCCAAAATCCAGATATTCCAGAATCTGAAAATGTGAGCACTGTTAATGTATGTACATGTATATGGATTCTTCTGTTTTTTTTTTTTTTAAACATGAATGGGACTCTATTACATTACTCTAACAGTGCTTTTTAAAAACTTAATAACACACACTAGGCATGTTTTCATGTCAGTCCCTCATTCATGTTATTATTGTCTTACAAATGTAATGATGTATATGCTAGGAAATACAAATATAAAGCATTGAAGAAGATCTAAACTGCAAAGTAAAAATCTCCTTGCTGCCTACCTTCAAGATCTGTGTCTTAGAGGTAACTATATTTTCTGCACTTGTGTTTCTTTTTTTTTTTTTTTTTTTTTTTTTTTTTTGGATTATCTCTTATCACTCAACCATGTGTTTATACTTTATTTCTTTATATAAAAAGTTTAAGCACATAGGTTGTTTATCCATTAAAAAAAAATAGAAGTAACTGACTTATACTGTCTATCATTTTTCCTGTTTTTCTAGGTAACATGTAGTTTCGTTTCCTTAATTGCTTACCATTAGAACTAATTTGTAGATCTCTTAACTTTTTAGTGTATCAGGTAATTAAAGTTCTCTTTCAGCTATATCATTACTTTGATGTTGAGGTTTATAGCTTTACATATGAATCTGTAATTTTGATAAAACTGGCATGCTTTCTTTATAAGTTGATTCTGCGGTTGGATTGCCACTGCATAATGATGTTAACGTCCATGTAATTTTTTGCAAACTAGATAGTGATTGGATCTATAAGCAGAAGGTGTAATCCACTGAAATCACCAAAATCTTGTCAGTTGAAGGGACTGTTGCAAATGTCAGTTCAAGATTTTACACATCATAAAATATTCACATTTACACACTACATTTTTACTTGCTTTGTATTTCAGCCATGACTTTCCTGTATAACTTCTCTTCTTCCCCTAGACTTTATAATTTCTTGTCTTATTCTCATTGATACAAGATGCATAT